>JBBPLQ010000214.1:0-37383 GCA_038089855.1 Royoungia palumana
GTTCATTGAGCATGATAGAAAACACTCCGTTGTCTGAGACATGGAAGGCGATGGAGGAACTCGTGGACGAACGACTGGTGAAGAACATCGGTTTAAGGTATGCGGGTCGACCTGGCGCCCGGCTACATGTCTCACTGTGGTCCAGCAATTGCCAGGGATCCCTCATCCTCGACGTACTTCGATATGCAAAGCATGAGCCGCAAGTGCTTCAGGTCGAGTTGCACCCTCTTTTGACCCAAGAAGCACTTGTTAAACTCTGCAAGACCCTCGGAATCGCAGTGACAGCATATTCCTCTTTTGGCCCTCAAAGCTATGTCGAGCTTGGAATGGGCGGAGGCGTGGCTTCTTTGCTCGAGCACGACCTCGTCAGCAAAATTTCTGCGGGTCACAATAAGAGTATGCTTGCGTCTTCATCTTGCGTTTCACAGTCATGTCATGCTCAAGTCACATAGCTCCGGCCCAAGTGTTGCTCCGATGGGCAACCCAACGGGGAATTGCAGTCATCCCGAAGAGTAACCACCAGGACAGACTGGTCGCCAACTTGCAGTGCGACAGCTTCAGCCTTTCAGAAGCCGAAATTGCAAGCATCAGTGCTTTGAACATCAACCGCAGGGTAGGCTACAAATGACTCAATTCTGTCTCACACTCTGATCCTCCTGCGTGCATAGCTCAACGACCCTGCTGATATAGACTCCCGTCTAGCTATCTTTGCATGAGGAAACATGTTGTACAACTTTATGTAGCTACTGTGCCGCAGCCGGAATTGACGAGTTTGCGCAGCATGTCGGAGCTTGAAATGAGCCCACAGATTAGAGTGTCTCTGGCAACGCGCGTCTTCCCTCCTGACTCCATCCCAGCACAGTATGGTGGTTCAGTTCAAGCTAACCAAGGCTGACGGCGTAACTCGCCGTATTACTTTCGAGTCGCGCCCAACGTGGCCCCTCCTCTCTGCTAGAGTCGCCAAGCTCTACGATATCACGATCCAGAACGTTGGCGTATCCTATGTCGACTCTGACGGCGACGATATAACTCTCAGTTCCGATGAGGAACTCCAGGACTTCTACACTTCGGTCCTGTCCCCTGGCGATGGTGCTATCAAGTTCGCTGTCCATGATCTCAGCAGCCTTCGGGCTGTTAACACAACGCCGAACACTACCGCTACGCCGCAGCAATCTCACTTCCGGAACACCTTTGGTGGTCATGAAGTGCTCCCTATAGTGTTCGACGCAGAAGACGAATGGCAGCGTCTCCCTGGCAGCTTGGGGAGCCTTTTCCTCTCCAGAGACGCCCCTGAGAGTCCCCATGCCTTTGTCGAGGTATTGGAGAGCGATGTCAGCGTTTCCAAGTCCGAAGCAGCAGACTCAGTGATGTCTCGTTCCGATCACACTTTTATTCCAACAGCTTCTCAGAACAAGAACAAGAGCAAAGGACGTGCGGCTTCAGTGGAAGATGATGTTTCGTCCGCCGGTTCGGTTATCGGTGACGAGGTACCGGCCAAGCCTCCTGTTCACGTCTTTGACGTTAGCTCGGATGATATCTTCAGACCTTCCCCTAGATCCACAGTTCGGCTTTCTCGGAGTGGGGCCACCACTCCGGCCCAGGCGCAGAGCACTCCTGTGATCCCTGAGCAGCCGCTTAAAGTTGAGGCATCCCCTGTTGCAGGAGAGCAAAAGATGGAAACGCTCGACGATGATCCCCCCCTTCCATCACTAGATCTGCCTGATCCGGATCGCGCTCCTTCTCTTGCGCACGATATTGCCGCGCTTCTGACGACTATCTCCACCGCCTTCTCCACTCACCCGGAGTTATCACAACACTTCCGCAATATTGTCACCAATTCTACCAATGGCACATACTGGACTGCTCACCGCAACGCAATTTCCCGCGCTGCAGAGAACCTTCACAGAGCTGCCGTACAGGAGACAGGCAGGAGCCTTGAAGAGCTTCGTCGTGCTACGGAGCAAGAGGCTGGTGCAAGGGTTAACGAAGCCCTCGGCACGATCTTTCGAGCACTCGCCGAATTCGTTCAGGTTGGTCAGCAGAACACCGCTTCCCAGACATTCAGAGATGCTACTCAAGGTTCTGCTCATGAAACGGTACACGACAGATCGAGACCGCTTCCCGATGCGGTACCGAGTCCTCCTAGGTTTCCTCACTTCCCTCATGCGCGCCGTGACCATCACTCTTGGTTCGGTCGCCCACCCTTTACCAATCCCGCAGGCCCAACCTGGGGTGGGTTAGCACATCTACATCCACCACCACCGCCACCACCGCCGCCACCACCCCCTCCACATCTTCCCCGTCGAGGCTGGCCCCGCCCTCCGCCTCATCTCTGGGGTCGTGATGCTGAATGTCCAGAAATTGTTAGCGACCAAGATGCGAAAGCCACAACGGCAGACGAACAAGCCCAACCCGCTACCGGTCAAGCAACGTTCACGTCAGCTGTGGAAGCTGCTCCTGCGGAACTCCGTGCTGAAGTAGAGCGTGCAAAAGCAGACTACAAGGCGCGCAAGGAAAGATACCGTCAAGCAAAGGCCGCGAAGAAAATGACAGAAAAGTATCATGGCCAAGGACCTGCGACCGAAAGGTGGGCTTAGTTACATGCTTCGTCTTCGAATAACTAACTCGCATATAATTAGCCTTTCCAGACAAACCTCCGAGAATACGACGCCAATTACCCCTGACGGCAGCGGACCATCCGATATTCCTGCCCCCAGCTTGCAAACGCGTGGTCCTGCATCGGATGTCCACATAGTCAGCAATGCCCGCGGTCGCTACCCACAGCTCGAGATGTTCAGCGTCCCTAAGCGCAGTCAAACTATGGGCCACCTGCTTCGTGGACACGCTCATGATAACAAAGAGAATCGTCCTTACCACCGAATCATGAAGAAGTTGTCAGACGTAAGTGTTGTCCAGTCCGTCATTAATTGTACTCTGATTGAAAGTTGCCATTCCAGATGGGCTTTACTGAAAGTACTTATCCCAAATTGAATGGCAAGGTGATGGACCAATTACTCTCGCACCCACCAGTCACCAAAGACGCTGAAGATGACATTGTGACTAGTCTGATCGAGGAGTTGATCCCAAGCGGCGGCAGTGCGGGTGCGGGTGGGTCTGGAGGTATCCCTGGTGCTTGGCATTAAAGCGCACCCAATATTTATTGATGCCGTCCGATTTTTGCTCCCTTTTGCTGTGTACGATAGCGACGGATACGTTGGTTGTGTTCTGATTGTAATTGTAGGAAAGACATGTTCAATCACATTAGTGCCAAGTAATGTGCGAACGTTTGCAACAAGGTGCCCGCGAAAAAAAGTTCGTTCTAAAAGTAGAAAGTATACTAGTGTCTCTCGAGTCATCTCGGGGTTGAAAGACTGGGTAGTACACCTTGTCATAAAGTAGTTAGTCACTTGCAGGATTGATATACTAGCTGGTTCCGCCGCTGTTTATCACCACGCCCGTAGCCTGAGGTTGCTTTGTGCATAAGGAAACGATGTTCAAAAACATTCCGCTTAGGCTATGATTTGAAAGAAGCCCACGAAACAAAGCATACATGCGAATGGCGATGGTCCCTGTCATCCTTGAAATCAGACATCAACAAAGGAGACAGCCGCATCCTCCACTCGTTTCACGATAGACATCGCCGTTGACTGGAACCTAGACGATACTTGGATCAAATCAGTCTCATCGAGTGTCAACTTCTCACCGCGATTTCTTTACTGATTTAAGACTTGATTGCAACTGCGTGTCCGAAGACGAGTATCATCTGCCACCAAAGACCCAATATTACGTTGAGAGCTGTTGGAGCTGGCATTGTAACGCTGTACACAGCTGAGATGGAGGGTAAGGTCGTGAGACTTGCATCTGTTTATGCAAATATTCAACACAAACGGTCTGTCAAAACATGGGACTTACCGCGATCTAGGTGGCACAAGTTTTGCCATTGACCTTCTTACACCGTGTTCTCCCCATAGATCTTTCAGGTCAGTGTCTCGCTCATAATGCAGACTACTGAAAGTCAATTAGACGACGCACTTCTCCGAGCGTTCTCGCGGCTTTCCGGACCTCTTTACGGACACCATTCAACTCACTGGTCTGTTTTGGTAGCGTGTTCCTTTGTGCGCTTTGCAATATCCATTATGCCGACCGTCGCTACTTAGCAGAAACAGCTGGGCGCGATTTCCCGACGGCTGTTTTGTGGGTGTTCCAGAGCGGACCCACGCATGTTGAAATACATGTGTAGGTCCGCAGGGGGTCAGACCAGAGGCGGGCAGCGACTCTGGAATACGACACGGACGGTAGCAGGAGAAAGGGCAAGTGACTGGATGTGTTTACCACCCGACAAATAAATTGCAGCGCCCACAAGGACAAACAAGTACGCTTTGGTGGTCACCACACATCGATCACAAATGAGATCAATCGTACAAGCTCAGGTCCTTTGTCGTGCGCGTCTATAAATCCACAAGCTCACCCTTCACCCCCTTCGTCTCGTACCACCCTCTTCTTGCAGCTCTGTGCGCCGCATGCCCGCTCTCTCCACCAATTCCCAGTTATCCTACAGCGCCAACTCATCATGTCCACTGAAAATAACGACCGAGCACCTCTACAACTCCCTACTCCCCCTCCGCAGCAACCCCAAACACCCCTTTCCCCAATGCCCGGTTCGAAGGCCTACCTTGATCTTCAGAAAAAGATTATGAGAGATACCCTTGCCGCGATGCCCGAACCCAGCGTCAGACCCAAGGTGATTTCCCCAAAGATTAGAGAATTCCTCGCACAGTGGTCGCAGACGATTGCGCGTAACCAGGTGCAAATCTCAAAACTTGGCTCTCGAGTCGATATTGGGGTTATTCGGCAAACCCTTCAATACCAGTTCAATCAAACGCTTGTGTACTGGCGCATGTTCCGCTTCATGGACCTTCCACCAGAAATCATTTCCAACATCTTCCATCTCATCGTGTGGTCCACCACCCATCCGTCAGATGGCGTAAAGCAGCGCTTACATCTCACGTGGGTTTGCAAAACATGGCGTCGCTTAATGATCGACGACCCGATACTCTGGAATGCAATCTGGTTCCATGACGCTCCTCCTTATGAGAGGTCTTGGGAATGGTTCCATCGAGCAGGTTCGGCCCGTCTGGACGTTCGTCTCAACGAGGTAGATCCTAAATGGACGAAGGTACAAAACCCCCCAAAAATCACCGATCAACAAATGTCGGACATTCTTGACAAGCTCTTCACTAAACTTCCTCAAATTCGTATGCTCGTTGTCATCGTCGACACGTGGCCCACTGCGCTTACTGTCCTTCAGAAACTTCAATCCGCTGGGAACGCAGGGATACCTATCAGCATCGAGCGCTTTGAGATTCACCGCTCTGGTTTGCCTTATGTTTGGCTCGGGCCTGGGTTCGATGCTCAAAGCCAGCCATACCCTGCCGTCTTATTTGGTGGCCAGACTCACTCACTACGGTACCTTTGCTTATCGGGCATTCATGTCGACTTTGATGACACGCCACTCTCGAACCTTACAACACTCGACCTTCGGCACATCGCAATAGAGTCGTCTCCCACTCTGCAGCGCTTCAGGGAGGTTCTTCAAAATTGTCCGAATCTGGACAAGCTCACGCTCGACGGGTGTGGACCTCAGCCTGAAGAAAGGCGGTTTGACCATACCCCCGTCCACCTCCCAAACTTGAAGGTCCTCACCCTCGGCTCCTTCAACCTCTCGTTCGCTTGCTTCGTCGTCGCGCAGATCGACGCTCCCCGTGTCCGTGATTTGACTCTGATGACTATGCATGGCGATGACTATATTCCCCTGATCTCCATGTTGAAGGGCAAGTTCACACAAGTGCGGATCTTGACGCTATACCACGTGGAACTGGAGATAAACGCGGTTGGAAAACGGACCTTTGTCCGATGGTTGGACACGATGCCCGAGATAGGATATGCGCGAATTGCCCGGATGAAACCAGAGGTCCTTTATCTATTTGCGGAGAACCCTATCAACTACCGCAGGCCCAACGAGCCGAAGGCAACCGCCCCGACTCGCCACGTTCTTTGCCCGCAGTTCCAGTGTATGGAGGTCCAGGCCTTGGAAGCCGAAACGATCGGGCAGTTTTGCCGCTTGAGGAGGGGTGTCGGGGTGCCGATGAAGAAGTTGTACCTGAACACGCCGTGGGCAAGTGATCTATCACCCGGCGAGCTCAAGGTGTTGCAGCAGGAGGCGACTCTGTTTATTGCCCCACTTGGCGCCAATACAGAGGAAGAAAACAAGCTATTGACGGAAGGATGGAACCAATGATGTATATCTAGTCATAATCTGGAGTGTCGAGATATCTACCCTCTGTATACCAGCTACATACAATGTCATACACAGCATTACACGTGATCGCGTCCCAATCACGTGACCGCGACGTCTGTTTCTGATTTCGAATGGTCGCTGTACATAATTATGATGGGTTCCCCCATTGACCCACTCGACTCCGCCATTCCGTATATCAGGCGCAGAAATACCCCCGCACAGTTAGACGCCCTCCACGAACTCTTCAATGCTACCTCACACCCTACTCGCGCGCAACGCCAAGCACTCGCAGGCGAAATCGGCATGTTCGTCCCTTCATGTCCATCTCCTCCTGTCTCCAGTTGACCATGTCCAGGGAACTCAAATCCGTCACCAACTGGTTTCAGAACAAACGCCAAACATCGGCACGAAGGAAATCCCACTTCTCCAAAGAGAACATCCCCACCAAGACGCGTTCCCCCACCAGTCCAACGCGTCATCGACATTGCCGTTCAAAGACACCTCTCGATCGGTCCGGGATCTCTCTCGATCGTATCGCCGCGCTCTCGGAACGCCCAAGCTTGACTTTGCCATTAGACCCGCCGCCGCGCGTGCCGCTTACCCCGCGCAAGGGGAACGCGCAACAGAAGGGTCAAGGAAGCCCTTCCCAGCTGTGGACGCATATGTTATCGTCCCCTGCCGTTCCGCCGTCTTCTCCTGACCCGGACGAGGCTCGCTTGACGGTTCTCTCATCACGTGCTAAGATACTCTGGCCCCTGGAATGGGCGTGCCTCAAAGCGAGACAGAAAAAATGGGATGATGAAGACGGGGACGGGGTACTCGCGCAAGGAGAATACCTGGTGGACGAGGACAGTCCGGTGCCGGAAGGAAACGTCGATCTCGAAAAAGATGAAAATGTTTCGACCCCACGTACCGAAGTCTTCGGCTTAGACCGGAGGAACACCCTTTTCTCCCGCCCAAACCTCACACCGCAGTTTGAAGACGTCGAGGCCGCCATCACCCTTTTGGGCTTCAAAACGCGCTCGCAATCGAGTTCTTTTTCGTCATCTCGGTGATTTGTCGTGCTCGTCCTAATTATTCGTCTTTATTCGCTTTCGTTCTCGCAACCATCTGTTGTCTGTTGTCCCAATAGCTCATATACCCGACATAAGCTTTTTTTTTTGATTGAATGTTGACCGATACTAAGTAGTGGGGGAAATGGTTTACTTGGTGCTCACGTGAGGACGATACGTATGGTTAGCCGCGCGAGATTCACCTTGAAATAAACCCCTGACTCGTGTCCTCGTCCACTGCGACCCACATCCTACTCCACCTTCCTTTAAACACCTCAGATGCGCACTACTTCAAGAAGTACTCGTCGCACCAGCCAACCTTCGCTTGGCAAAGAGAACGTCACTCCAACCTCGAGCAGGAAAGCCCGACACCGCTTGTCAACCACCGAGCTTACCCGCCTCGAAGACGCGTTCAGACAAGAGACACATCCCTCCCGCCAGAAAAAGAAGGACCTCGCTTCCGATCTTGGAATGTGAGTCATCCCATCTGGTTGCTCAGGCTGCTCAAGCTGACGCACCGAACCGCGATCGTGATCGTGATGTGCGAACATCATGGCTGCAGGGATTACAAGACTGTCACTATCTGGTTTCAGAATAAACGGCAGACGTCGAAGTTACGGGGCCAGGAGCAGCATCAGAGTCAGGACAGGCGACTAGCGCAAGTGAGGGCAGATTCTACACTGCGCAGCGTATCCTCTCCATCACACAACGCCACGCTGAAGCTGGACTCGCCCGAGATCGATCTTTGCGGTGTTGGGGACAACAACCATGACGATTCCGGTCCGCGTCAGGGGGATCATGTAACACACGATGGGGTGAACGCGACGTCGACCACAGTCTTTAAGATCAGACCGCTGCTTGAATCCTTGAATGCGTTCACGACGTGGTCAAGAAGACGCATTGAACCGATGGCGTCCACGGAAACAGCCTCGACGAGCAATGTGATCAATCCAACTACCAGGGATGCCGATCTCGACCAAAGGCCTCAACCCGAGCCAGCGATCCCAGTCGCGCCGATCGATCCAAGCAAGGATGATGAAATCGCCGAGCAAGAACAAGCCGAAAAGGTCAAGGAGAAACCTGTCAGGAAGAGAGTACGGACGCTCGAATGGGCCTGCGAACGCCAGACCAGGCGACGCAAGCTATCCAAAGAGACGGACATTCGAGTCGAGTCTGAAGATGTTCAAGATGCCAGTGGTAGCCCCGACAACACGCGCATGGATTCCGCGTTATCGTTACTTTCACTGGCGACCTCGGCACAAGCAGGATCTCCCGAAGACGTGATAAAGGGTGCATCACTGCTCCTACATTTCAAGCATTCCTGGTGCGGAAGGTAGCGGGACAGATCTGATGACATCTTCATTCAAGTACAGGCGGAAAGAACTATGCTAAATCTGTGGTGAGATATAGGTCAGAGAGTGCTGGGTGTAAATGTATGAAATGACATTCTCATCTCAGCCTGTTTTCACGTACCTGTCTGAAAGGACCAGAGGAGTGGATGTGAGCTGGAATGCGTGGTATTTTCACACAGTAATGTGACCCCGAGATGATCGGCCTATCCGCTTTCGTACTCCGAGCATCCGTAACGGCGGCCGTAAATTCTAAGTACAAGTGAGATTTGAAGGGAACATACAGCAAAGATGGGTCGGGGGATGGCGGATATTTTGCACAAATAGAGTCGGGTGGAAAATACAAGGACGCGTTTGATACGGGATGCACATAGTATTACCAGCGTTTGTAGTCGTGATGACATTCGGGTATTTCGGCCACTCGTTGTGCAGCCACCGCTGGCTGTCGCGAGCGTCCAGGTGAGAAATGAGCAAAGGTACATCATCATATTTCCCCCACCTTATGAAGCAGGCCTTGCATGACAGTAGGATCGCATGCCCTGGACCCAGATCTTAGAACATAACCTTGACCATAGTTGGCTGCCATATTCGCCGCCGCGGTATGAGACGTTCTATAGAAACATACATTCCTTTCTAATTCTCTCTCTCCTTCAGGCCAAAATGACCGTCGAGAGGCTGGCGGAATAAACAGAGAACGGAGCAATCGGAGCGGTGTGCAAACGAGAAGCATGATGTAATCTCAGGCAATTGACATGGTGCGGTCAGGGACACAGTGGAATGACCGCGCAGAAATAGGGTGGGGGATTTTGTCGTCTTGGGCATTTCTGTTCTTATTAGGATGGAATTCATGTCTCCTGGGGTGTTCGGGAGACTTACCTGGCTACACGAGGACTTCATCGGACGAGGGGAAACTACCTGCTCACGTCTTCTTCGCCGGCGGTACTAAGACCAATCATAATCACATAACGCATCGACCGAACGGCGAGCTGAGCTGCACGCTCAAGTTTTTCAGACGCGATGGATGACGGTACCTTGAGCACAAGAAATTCCCATCGGTCTCGCGCCCGAATTGCAAATAGGAGCGCAGTGAATGTCGCTGCCCGACGGCAATTTGGGCCTCACAACATGATATCGCAGGACCGTATTGGATATACGCTGTGAACGCCTCACGAGAGCAGTCGCCCATCGAAGGAAACAGAACGGATTCGGGCTACGTGTCTGCGAGCTTCAGAGAGCGGAATCTGGGTTTCGCAAGGTGTCTTCCTCGTGCGACCCTACGTTAGAGATGTATAAAATTGATTCGAGGAAGTGAAGCGCAAAGTAAAATGGCAAGTCATACATCCTGGCAGAGATCCGCGTCAGTCCTCGTTTACAAGCTTGATCACCCAGTCTGAGCTGAGTCAGATGATTGAATAATCGGGTAGACTCCCTTTCTTTGCCAAGGAACCAAAATGAATCTGGAGTGCTCCCTTTCGTGATAATAATTCACGTCCGCAGCTTCGACAATACGTACTCAGTGATTTTGATCAAAGGAGCGACCTCTATACTGATACAACTGGTGTCAGGTTATGTCTCCGTGTGAGAACGAGCTGGGGTTCTAGCGTCTCAGACACTCCTTTCATCCCAATGACAGGACGTGTCAGTGCTACACGCACATTCACAGGCTCGATTAGATGCTTGCAGGGAGTTGAGTTGAATGCTCGACCCCTTTGGTACTGTCTCTATGCCCATACCAGGCAGAAACTTGCGACAGGTCCGGTAAGGAAGAGGTTCTCAACGAAAGCCACGAAGGAGGTCGGCAGTTTCGTTCTGGACATTTACTAAAACTGATGGGTATGGTGCGGTCGGCACGAAAGATAAAGGGGACGAAGTAGAGCGCACCAATCTAGCCGAAATGGGTTTTACAGCACACTCCAGAGCTTCCATCGAAGTTCCGCGTCCCAGAAGGAAAAAAGGGTCGTCTAGTCATAGAAGCCGGGAGATGCTATGTGATGAGCGGCCTGGTTTCAAATACAATATACCGATACTAACGGCTCCAATAACTGCATCGGCTATCTCGATCAGGTTAAACGTCGGTGATGAAACAAGAACAGGCTGAGCAGGCCAAGGGGACGTGGAAAAGAGTGCAAAGGTTCGAATGGGCACAACGAGAACGCCAAATCAGGCTACGCAACGTATCCAGAGGAACGAACGCTCGATTTGAGTTGGATGAAGTCAAGATGGTAGCTGCGACATGGAGTCCGCACTACCGTTGCTTTTCAATATAAACGACATTCTCGACACAAGCAAGACCTCCCAGGGACGTGAGCCTGAACCTTTGACCATCCCTGGCGCAGCAAGTAGCGTGATTTTGAGGTTACATTCTAATGAGAAACCATCTCCTACATACCATCTTCATATGAGCACAGGTGGAAAGAACTAGGCTACATTTGCGGCAAGACACAAGTCTAGAATGCTGCAGATGGGGGCACTGGTGTGAATGTATGAAATGCTCGACAACGTTCTCATCTCAACCCCATTTTTACGTGCCTGTGATCAACCAATAGATGCTCTACTCCGTTTTTTTATAGATTTGATGGTTGCTGGAGTCGTAGATTGGTCTGGCGAGGGAGTTTGGGCATCAGGGTGAAGGGATTGTTTTGTGATAGCACGGGGGGTGGGCTTCGTATGCCTTTTGGTCGTCCCATTGACTACTTTTGACGGGAGAATAGTTTTGTTGAATCGGTACGTGTACTCTGGAGCATCTGCGACAGAAGTCAGAAATGCGATATCCGTCTGTGGTCACCAGATACACGTACCTGCTATCCCTTTGAAGAGTGGAACGAACACACCAAGAACTGCTTCTTTGGTCATAGTCGGCGCATTGGAGAGACTAGTCTCCTGGATGGTATCAACTCCCATATCGTCTTCGACTTCAGGAGCTCCATTCTCCGTGTGCACTGCAGGAGTCTCGTCATGCGTGATCCGTAGTCTCAAAAACGAATCAATCAGAGGCTCGAAGAATGTTTCTACAGGCGGCATAAGATGCGATGGCGCATCGAAAAAGCTTGTGGTGTCACTGCTTCTCCACGGTACCACGATACCAGTTGACCCTAGATCTGTCCTGGCTTCCCCGGCCGTACCGTTTGAGTTTGACGGATTCACAACTGGGGAAACACCAAACATCTCTTCAAATAATGACCTTTGTTGTGCGATAGGCTGTCTCTGGAGGGTATTGGTAGATGCTCCGGGGTCTTCCGGGAGAGCTATGTCATTACCTATAACGACGACGCCATACTTGTGCGTCACAGCCGCGAGGGAGAACTCTCCCATAAGTATGTGCGATGGTCCATAGAACGGAGCGATGTTCAAAATACCAAATGGAAGGATATATTCCATCAATGGGGTACGCTTGGTGGCACAAAATAGTGTGATCGATGATGAGGTGGAATCCTGGACTGTCGAATGAACGGTGATGAATATATCACGATTGGGGTGCGACATAATCATGCTATAATGGTATAGATTTTTGACATGCCAGATTACTAGGAACAGCATTGTCAGTATCTTATGCCAGTGAGTTCGGAAGGAAGAGCACCTGACTGAGAGACTATGTCCCAAACGACCAGATCTAACCCTCCCATGACAGCCAAGTACCGTCCACTCCTACCGATGAAGTGAGCTTCTGAAGGCCGGCGGCACTCTTGAATGGCAAATGATTGCTGGACAACATTGGTGTTGGGATCATAAAGCACGACGGTGCTCCCAATAGGAACAGCCAAGAGTGTTCCGTCGGGCGACCACGATGCATATCTAGGGATATCCGACCTTGAGCTAAAACTAGATCTTGATGTCCATGAAACTAGTAACGTGCGAGGTCAATCTAGCGTCTTGGCGGATTGAGAACGAGAGCTCACACTCTTCGACCCCTTTCTTATTTACGACCTTTCGTATTCGCCAAGCCTTGACAATTCCATCTTCCCCAGTGGTCACAACTTGCGCGTCCTCCACGCTTGGACGAAAGGATACAGAGGTAACATTGGCTAGTCCGTGCGGTCGATCGATTCTGGTGTTTAAAGTCCAGAATGTTGTTTTTTTATCCCAGTGCCAAAGTTTGAGGTATATTTCGTTGCGAAATGATTGATCACCTTCGCGCCTGTCGATCGTAGCCATCCATTCACCTGTGGAAGAAATAACAGCTCGTTCGACACGACATGGTTCTAGGGGTTTTTCCTCGCGTCCAGAAACGCGATTCGAAGGCGAGACTTCGAGTTCAGCTATGAGAGTAAAAGTGGAAGGGGAGTAAGTTTGGAGAGAGGATGGGTGTGAGGAGGGTAAAATGAGTGTTTTTGAGGGATGATGAAAGGCGATAGGCGTAGGCGATGAGAACAGGCGAGAACTCGATATGAAGGGATCTGCGACGATGTGAGATATTGTAGAACAGAAAGCAAAACGGGGAATTACCCAATTTTAGTCGGGCGAAAACGCGTGAAAGTTTGAGTGTAGACGAGCTCACGAATGCATAGCTCGCATCTGCAAGCCCCAGGAGGTACTCCTCCTCGGCTGTTCTCGGCGGAAGAGTAACTATATTCCTTATTGGCGAGCCAACTCGCGGGACGAACTCTCGTTTGCCGGAATGCAGTTGCCATATGACTAGGACGGATTCTTCACCACCGCTCAATAGATATGCACCATTGGTAGTAAATGCCACGGAAGAGACTGCATGGGAATGCCAATGAAGTGTCGAGGTTTGGGATTTTTTTTCCACACCCACCACCTTGACGAGCTTAGGATCTAGACAATACCACAGCCGCACGACACCTCTGGCGTCACCAGTCGCGAAGTAATCTTCGGAGGGGTGTACAGCAAGACACGTAAGAGACTGGGGGGATACAAATTTGGTAAACCCTGACTTGAGATTTGACGTGTGCGCGACGTATGTTTTGTAACCAGCGATGGCAATCAATCGTTCACCACTAGCAGAGATCAGGAGACCGCCAGTCGCTCTAGTTTTCCCAATCGGTATGACCTGGGACGGTTTTCGAGCTTTCTCCGGATTGCTCGAGTCTTGCGTCTTGAGGGAAAGTCGAAGTACTATGTGGCTCTCGCGATGATCATCCGAGCAATTTGCGAGGGGAGAGTCTTGCGCTAATAGAGATGAATGACTGGCTTTGAAAAGAACGGTTGGAGAACTCACAGACATTCCGGCTGCTCTTTTTGGCCTTGGCTGCAGCGACGAAGAGGCTGTCCCTAATTTTCTCGTGCGCGCAGACGTGATATATAGGTTGGTCGAGGTCAATAGTTCGCAAGAGCACGCCTTCGAGAAAATCCCAAATTTTCAATGTTCCGTCCAGCGATGCGGTAATCAACTGGAAGGGGTTCTGAGGGTTCAGAACTGTGGAAGTGATGGTGTCTGCGTGACCTTCATCTTGGGGTCTGGGTAACGTGGATATGGTCTTTCCGGAGGCGGTGGAATGAATCTTGATGGTGGAACCAACGAGGGAAAAGAAATGTCTAGAGACGGCGTCTAGTGGGGTCCGAAAACGCACGTCGATGAGACGCACCTGCCGTCTTTTGTGAATACGGGGGGGATCAAGGTCGTGCTAGAGTCGGTGAGTGGAGACCAGCGCCATCGTCGGGACACTTGGTCGGTCGACATCGCGAAAATTGGATCAGCCACACATTCAGCCACCACCGGGACACGCTGAATAAGCAGCACAGATCAAGCATAGATATTGGAAAATACAATAGCAATAAATACATCGATACAGTCAAAAAACATCAAACGGAGGCTCGAGGTATCGTGTAGTCAAGGTATCTTGTCCAGCAAAACGAGGACAGGTCGTACAAAATGGCGCGGAAGAAACAACAAATGTGGTCAAGAGCTCTTCGAGCCCACGAAAGCGCGAACGGAGCGACAGTACGTTTGCGGGTCATCTTCGCTTGCAAATCGCCTTGCCTCGAGCATGGCATGATGTAATCGTTCCTCCTCCACAAGCTCTGCCTTGGACAGCGGCTCGCGCGGAGGTACAGGCCATCCCAATTCAGCCAGCGAGCACCACAGCGATATCCGTGCTTGCATGTCCCTGTATTTCTCCCTCAGCGTCATTCCTTAGTAATCGGATCCCGTACTTGCCGTTTATACCGTTCAACCAACACCTCGAACTTGGCCCTGCTCTCCAGTTCAGTCAGCTCAAGATCGCTCTCCCACCCCAACTCCCGCAGTTCATTGGATCGATTTCTCATTCTATCCATGAGCTCTTCCCACATCGATTCCTGGCAAGCGAGGACGTTCTGGTAACTCCAGTAGAGTTGCATCGCAAGCGAGCTCTCGTTCAGTTGGTCAGCCTCCTCCAATGGAATCAGGAAACGCGAGCCATGGGCACTCCCCATGGTGCTTTCAGCGGTCGACCAGTCGATAACGTGGAATGGCAACTTGGCAGGTTGCGTCGTCTTTGGGGAACTTGGTGACGGGGGATCACCAGAATGACTCGTCTGCGTGTTTGCATCCGACACGGAATAGCTCCGATCGAACAGAGAGGATTTCTCTGTTGATGCGGACTGACTCGTTCTTCTTGAATCTGTCGAGAAAAAGGATACCGTACTAGGTCGCAGAGTTGGCATTTCAGAGGAACCTGGTGACTGGCCCCGTCCCTCAGGTCTATCTGCGTCTCCACTCATTAGTAATGCATTAGCCGGTAGAGGTTGCGGGAGTTGTGGTAGTGGTGGGATTGCAGGCATACGGAAATGCACGATGGGACCAGAAATCACGTGTCTAAAATTGGATGTAAAATGAATTGGGAGGATAGCTGACTTCTGATGAACATCAATCGCTACAGTAAAAAGCAAACACCCACAGGTAGGTCGTAAATTGATAAATCGGTTCTCAAATACACCATAATACAAACTCTCGAGCAGTGCGTGATCGTGTGGTAATGGTGCTGGGTCAGAGGGTGGTGGTGTTGCTTCCCGGTGGGGCATATCGTTGGGATGGTGAATCGAGTCGGAACGCCTATTGCGTGCACGCAGTGGCGCTGTGAACCAGCTTGGGAGAGTAGGAAATATGATGTCTGATGGGGAATGGTGTGAAACGTCGTCAGGGGCGATGCATTGACATACCATGCTCAATCACCTCTACGACGCCCCCCGGACTCAAGACTCGGTTGACTTCCTGTTGATCGGGCTAAGCGTCAGCATCCATGGTCCACGGAATAACACGGTGCCTCTCACTTCGAGCAAGACTCCCCACTATAGATGTGCAGAAACAAAACGTGACATCAGCCGGTGCTCCACAACGCTGCGAACCGAGGGCGTGACCTCGTGGTAAAGGAACTTACCTTGTTCTCGGGTATGCCCTTACCCAGACCTTGCATGCGAACGTGATCAAATTCGTCGTCATCGAAGGGTAGTTTCGTCGTTAGGCTGGGAAAGTGCAGCGTATAAGTAATCTCCGACTGCCTCCGTGTTTGCCTCGAGACAGAACTCACAAGTTACCATGTACCCAATGTATGCGACTGGCGATCTGCGGTTTCAGCAATGACAGGGGTGCTTGCACATCGACAAGGTCGAATCCAACCTAAAGATAGCACATGAAGAGGCACGCGAGACGTTCCTAGGCAAATCATACATACAAAGTGGCAATCTGACCATTCTTTCGCGGCTTCGAGAATCCACGTCCCGCTCTGGAGAGGGGAAAATGTCAGCGTTGAACGACGGACAGTCAGATGATAGGAGATGTGAGGAGGCGAACGAGAAGACATACACCACAGCCCAGATCAAGTGAGCGTAGCGGTTGGCCGTCCGGGAAAGTAGCAAACGACACGGATTTCACGATGCGCAAGAGAAAACTGAGGTCTATGCTCTCGCTGAATAGGACCGAGATGATATGTTGAGCGAAGGGCTCGGAGAACATGCGACGGCTTGCTCACAGCTCGAGGACCTGCCTGTCGTAACTGAGCGGATACGGAGCCTTTTCTGGTTCGTATGAATGGTGCTTGTGGCCGCTCTTGTTCAAGAAGTCTTTGTTTCTGGCAAGGACGCGCCGGCCGGAGGGCATGGGTTCCAGAGGGCGCAGACTTGCGACGGGTGGCGGAGGGGTAAGAAAAGCGACGCTCATCAAAGAAAGGCCCGCAAATGGGAAATGAAGAAGAGACTGCGAGCGCGGCGTGGGATGCGCTGTCGAAGCGGTGGGTGACGGTGATGGGCGTGGAAAGCTGACTTGCTCAACGTCAGCGGTGTCGGACTCGTCTTGGATCACATTGCTGATTTATACCCTGTCGTTCCTGGTCGCGAACAAGAAGACACTACAGACTACGGTGAAACAATCACATCGCTAATACCCCAAATTCGACCGAAACATGCCAAGCATCAGCCCTCGTGATTTCAATATCCTTGCCCAAAAGTCTCCCAGCGTGAATCCGCCAAAGAAGGGCAGGTAGCACATTCCACCATTCTATAGTCAGCGTTAGCAACGTCCAAATGCGGCCAGCAATCTCCGCTCACCCTGCCGTTCGTGATGACGATCAGCTCGGGACTGCCACCGTAATTTGCAAGTGCATCGCTCTTGCCCTCGAGCATCTTGAGCACGTTTTGGACGACGACCCCAGCGTGGGAAGCCACCTTGGCTGCCTGTTTCTGTTCTCGCCACTCGATAACGTCGCCTACGGCAAAGATACGGGAGTAATCGACCAGCTGCAGCGTGGGTTTGACTTTGATGAACCCAGACTCGGAGAGGGTTGACGACCCTAGGGACCCCACGAACGCGGTGTTGGGGGAAGGGCCGCGAGCTGAAACCTGTACTGATGTTAGGCTCAGCCGCACGCAAAACGGTGGCGTCGGACGCGTACGACAAGATCAGCATCAGGGATCTGTGTCCCTTTGCGGGTGACTAGTCCAACACTGCCTTCCTCGGGAAAAGAGTCGACATACTCGTTGAAGACTAGCTCGACGCCACGGGCGAGCAGACGAGATGCGAGGCCCTGGCGTAAAGACGTTGGATAGGTGCTGTTCAGCAGCTGGTCGCTGCCTTGAACGATCGTTACTTTCTTGTCCTATGATGCGTCAGAAAACGGGCGTGTGAACGATGCGGCTGGGCCTACAGGGTATTCGTCCTTGAGTTCACCAGCTAATTCTATGGGGAACGGTGAACGAGCGAACGAAACGAGCAACGTGGTCGACCGTACCAATACCGACCGCACCGCCACCTACGATGACGACGTGCTTGGCCTGTGCAAACTTGCCACGCCAGGCGTGGATATGAGGGGTGACCTCGCTTTGGCGCAGAGGAAAGTCTGCGGGACCTTTCCACTTGGAGCCCGAGGCAATGACGAGGATCTCGTACGGGATGCGGTCGCCGCTCTCGAGCACGACGTGCCCGCCAGAATTGGCGTCGCTGGGCTCGATGGACGTGACGACGCCGACTCTGGTCTCGCCGTTGGCCTTCTTGAAGACCCTGTCGAGAGGGACGAGCGCGGTCTGCTCGAGCTTGGCGGCCTCACTGACGACGAGACGCAGAGACGCGGGGAGTGAAATGGCGGATGGGAGGGGGTTGACGAGGACGATGTGGTACCGAGACGCGTCGAGCTTGGCGGCGAGGGCGGTGGCGACCGCTATGCCGGCGAAGCCAGCACCGACGATGACGACAGACTTTTTCGAGGACATGCGGGCGGGTTGTTCATCTCGGTCGATATTTAAACGGCGAGCGTAGTCATCCAATTCCCGTCCGATCGGGATTCTTCTCCTCCATGCCGCCGCTCTCTGGAAAGCAACGCAAGGCACAGCTCAAGCTCAAGCGCGCAGTCAAGCGCGGCGACGCCCCTCCGCAGCCAGATCAGCCCAAATCGCGCAGTAGACGAGGTCGTCCGCGCCCTCGTCAGACGCCAGACGCAAGGCGTGCCGCAGATCAGGCTGCGAGGAGCTCTCGTAACCTCCAGAGCCAATTTGTAAAGCTTGACAAAGCCTTCCTTGATGACACAAGAGCATTAGCTAGCTCGATCATCCTGAGAAGGCCCATCCCAGGCGACGTCGCCGTGCTCAGGCCCGAATGGATAACACCCATCCCACCAGAGTCCCAGCTCACTCCGCTCACCCTGCCAAGGAGGCCGAAGTGGCGGTATCAGATGTCCAAGGACGAACTCGACGCCAACGAGCAGGCCCACTTTCGCACCTGGCTCGCCCAGCAAGATGCGATCGTCCAGCAATGGCAACGTGCACTCAATGCCCCAGATCGGGCGGGCGATCCGGTCGGGGATTCAGAGACGCAGCCGATGCCTCATCCGCCCACCCACTTTGAAAGAAATATCGAGGTTTGGAGACAATTGTGAGCCGTTCCCCTCGTCCGTCTTCCCGAGAAAGATACTTCCTGCATTATGGACGTGAAACAGCTGGCGTGTCACGGAGATATCTCAAATCCTTCTCGTGCTGCTCGATTCCCGTTGCCCGCCCCTCCATCTCCCTCCCTCACTCGTTGCTCACCTCAATATCGCTACTTCTTTGTCTCCGCAGGGTGATACTCCGCGCAGCAGACAATCTTCAAATCATAAAGCCCCACACACTATTCTCGTCCTCACTAAAGTGGATATTTCAGGTCCCGCTCGCACTGCAGCTTGGACCTCTTTTCTCAATTCCAACTACATCGGCGTCCCAGTCGTCCCAGTCGAGTCGTATGCCTCCCTCACCGGCGAGCAAGGACATGCTCGTTACGAACCACATCTTCCGGGTACTTTTAGGGAAAAACTAGTCCATACAATCAGGGATGTACATGAACAGCTACTTCAGCCTCCTCACTGGGTCACTACTCTACGTGCCGGGGAAAGCGAGGAAGAACGACTAAGGAGGGTCGAACAGTGGAAGCCCAAAGTCAAGAGGGTCATCGATTGGGATGGCGTCCTCAAAGCGAAAGGGCAGCTTGTTGGGAAAATTATCGGTGGTGCTGCAGTTCCAATGGGACAAGATGTTCTACACGGGACAGAAGGAGCAGTGGCCAATGAAGATAATGTCACGGTCTCGGACACCAATGTCGATGAGGAGCAAGCAGGAGATACTTACGAGTGGAAAGAGCCCGACTTTCTGACCGTTGGGGTTATCGGTATATATGACCTCCTACTCGTCGATGATGCCTCACCGGGATCCGTATGATAGGTCAGCCAAACGTAGGAAAATCATCTCTGTTGAACGCAATCTTTGGGACGACACGAGTACGTGCGTCACGGACTCCCGGCAAGGTGTGGTTGCTCTTTTTTGTCACTCATGCACTCCTGATCACGTCACTCTCAGACGAAGCATTTTCAGACCCTCTTTTGGACTTCCGATGTCCGCCTTGTTGATTGCCCGGGACTTGTTATGCCGTCGTTCGTACCGATGGATATCCAAGTATGTATTATTCTCTGTATTCCCAAATATGCCACGTAATTTCCCGAGAACAGGTCCTTGCAGGTATCCTTCCCATCTCCCGGGTTTCCGCGGTTCCCTTTTGCGTCCACCAACTCGCCCGACTTCTTCCTTTGGAACACATATTGGAACTCACACATTCATCGCTAACATCCACATCCGATGCTGCAACAACAGTTGCACCAGTGGGAGACCCCGGTTCGCTCTCTCAGCTGAGAAAATCCACGAAGGCAAAATCTACCTCTTGTTCCCCACCCGTCGATCTAGACACGGAGGTTAGGGACAAGCGGACTTGGAGACCAGGGCAACTACCACTCGGACCGACCAAGGTGACATCAAAAGCACCCAGATGGACAGCAAACGATCTCATGACCGCATATGCCTTAAAAAAAGGATGGGTCACTGCCAAGGCTGGGAGACCGGATATTCATCGATCTGGAAACGCCAGTAAGTATATTATATCAACAGCCGGACCTTCTTCGATGCGTATTTTCACAGTATTGAGGTTGGTCGCGGAAGGAAAAATTCCATGGGGATTCTGGCCTCCTGGTAGTACGGTCTCGAGTGATAATGGTATATGGCTCAAGGAGGGGCTTCAACGGCATGCATGGGATGAATTTGAGACGGACGAAGACAGAGAAGAGGATGAAGACAGTGAGGCGAAAGAGGACAGTGTGTCAGAAGAAGACATGTCCGACGAAGAGAACATCAACTTGGCTGGACTCAGGGCTACATCTGGTGGATCGGACGACGAGGTTTCAGATGACTTCGTCGAGGATGGGAAACGTGCTCCCCGTGGAGGGAACTTTGGGAGATTTGGTGCGCTGGGGATTGATGATGGATAGAGTTAGGGGTTAATTGCCCAAACATGTCTCTCGCTCTCCCTAGTGTTTCTGCGTAGGCGATGTTGAACTCGTGGTTTGGTAGCAAGTCGAGCCGTCGCGCTCAGCCCCCGCAAACACCGCGCACCTCCCAGAATGCCCAGTCACTCGCCTCGTCGGTCACCCACTCCACGGTCGAGCCTGTGCACGCACCAGCCGACGAGGTCTGCAGTCACATAAGCGACCCCAACGCCTGCACAACTACCCCCAGCCTCATCCACAGTACAGAAAAGGAGGCAGCGACTGTGAAGACATTCCCAGCCAGCCCAGGCGCTCCATCAGACCAACGTGACAGCGATGACACCAGGCTTTTCACGCCCCAGGATGCCGTCGTCGCGCAAGTTTTCGGCAGATCTGTCCCGCCTGCGACACTCGATCCCGCGCAAACGACACCTCCGCAACCCTCCGTGTCGTTCACGGTGTCAGACTCGTTGCCTCCTCCCGCGTCAAGCTCGCGTCCGGGGCCGACGCTGACGATTTACGACCCATTCTCGGGCACCAAGCTCGGGGAACGTGTGCCGATACCGCCGTCCATGAATGCGAGTGCGCCAGGTGAGGCGGCGACGTCAGACGACCGCAAGCTATGGTCGAGCCTTGAACGGATTTTGGAGCTCCAAGCTGAGATTGCGACGATGCATGCGGAGATGGAGGGTGTTGGCGGGAGGACCGGGAACGTGCACGCGGGTGGGATCGCGGGTGTGAGCGCGGCCGAGGGTGACCATGCTGGACCTAGGAAGAGATCGAGACGGGGTCTGACGTTGCCGGTTGGGGATGAGGAACCCGAGGAACACGGTCCGGAGAGCGACCATCCAGGAGGTGCCTTTTCCGAGATCTCCACCGACCACGAGGACGGCAAGGACGAAGACGAAGACGAAGACGACGAAATTCTCGGGAATGGCAAGAGGCGACGAGACGAGGAGTTTGCTAGGCTTGCGGAACAGTTTGCTCAGCGAAAGACGGCTATTGGTGGGATCATGGACAAGGTATGTGCATCTCGAATTCTTCGCCCGGTAGTTTGATTATATGGATTGTCCTGCTGACGGCGAGTAGCTCGACGACCTCTCGACGGCGCTCAAGACATTTCATGCACTCCCACCCCCCCTGTTTGATGTCACCACGTCCCCGTCCCGTCGAGACACCATCTCGTCACTGCCATCTAACGCTTCAGGAGCATCTTCTTTACCGCCGTCTCATGTATATCCTGACCAGTCATTGTCTCCATCTTTCTCTGCCTCTCCATCTCGACTTGGGGTGCCGATCACTCCCCCGTCAGCGCCTCTTTCCCCCCCTGTTCCGCCAATATCGATCCTGGCGTCAACGGCACCTTCACGAGATCTAGGTTCCCCACTTGAACCCGTCGCCCCAGTCTTGCCACGGGCGGCTCTACCAACGATCATACCAGGAGCTCTACATGTAGAAAGTCCGACTGATATGCACCCTGCGCAATCTATCCTTCATGGGGCACCATGAACAGACCAATGCTATACGCGTGATCTGCCAGAGATTATCACGATTAAGAAAATTATGGTGCATACAGTACTGTAAAGCTTTCCATACATAGTTGATATGAAGTATCATCATCAATAAATCAGCTGGAAGATACAACCGGCGCTCGAGACATAATAGATAGATACGAGATGCGAGCAACGGGAACCAGCCCGAACTACCCAAATGGGTCATACCGACACACCTAAGGTCTCCAGCGCAGCTTTCAACTCTCTGATCGCGTGTTTTGCGTCTTCATAATCGAGGGCAGAAATGGCATACTTGCAATGTTTTTGCACCTTTGAGATAAGTTTTGGTGTCAGCTCTACCTCACGCGGAGGTGGCGGCGGGAATGGAGGTGCTTCCATAGCCGGCGGAGCAGACGGTACACTTGGCGCGATGGGAGGTAAAGACACAGGGAAAGTCGGTGCAGATTGAGGGACCGGCGGTGGCGGTGGCGGTACGATAAAGCTCAAGCTCGGGGAACCAAAAGTCGCTGACCCAGCTGTTGGTGCATATGGCGACGTCGCAGTGGGCACGAACCCCGGCGGAAGATCAGAAACTACAGGAGGTGGTGATGAGAGGTCTTGGGCAAGGAAAAGCGGGGACGTAGAGGGTTGATCAGGAAGCAAGCTTTCAGCAGGCGTGTCGAAGGAGAACCGGACCCTACCACGGCCTCGGTCCGCGTTGAGCGTGGTGTCCCTGACGGGTTCCTCGTCACTGGGTGCACCTTCCATCTCGGTACTGACCCAGGCGGTACCGAGCTTGCTACTACCTGCTTGCGTCGCAGCACGCGACATCGGGTCGATGAGATGTTCATGCCAATTGCCATTTAGGCTGTCGGAGCTTCCACTGGTAATTTCTACCCAACCCTCTCCTGGAGTTCTACCGGGCGTGGCGGTCGTGCTCCAGCGCCCAGGGCTGAGGGCCTCATCGTCATGTCTCCCCTCTCCC
This sequence comes from Royoungia palumana, assembly GCA_038089855.1. NCBI lineage: Eukaryota > Fungi > Basidiomycota > Agaricomycetes > Boletales > Boletaceae > Royoungia > Royoungia palumana. The sequence goes on from JBBPLQ010000214.1 coordinate 23,387, forward strand.
GGCTCAAACGGAAGACGGTTTGCACGCGCGATATCTGCTGTAGGGAGATTTGGCGGGGGTGAATGACGCTTCGGGGAACGGGACGATGATTTGGTGAGAGGAGAGGGCTCCCGGGGGGCGGGCTTTGGTGGCGTCGGGGGTTGCTGCTCCGAAGTAAATTGATCCGAGGCGGGAAGAGAAGACGTCAAATCTGGATCCAGCTCGGACCCCGCAGGCCCGGGCGTTGGGCGTCTGCCTTCGCGGAAGGCTTTGGCAATATCCGCTGCCTTCCATTTAGCATATTTCAGCTTGTCCTCTGTCTGTGGAGGCGGTCAGCGGGCGTGATTGAGGGTTCGGAAAGGGACGTACCGATTCTGAGACGTCGCTCTTTGGGAAAACTCGAAGAACTTCAAAGAAGTTGGCGGCTGCCAAGAATTTCTTCGCAGTAGCCCTGTGGCACGGTACATGAAATATTCCTTCGCGCGACGGAGAAGAACATACTTGGAAGCTTTCCCGGCCCTGTCTTCGTCGTCTGCCATTTTGAATACCCTCAGGGCAAAGTTTTCGACGTAGGCCGCGCTAGCTGGCTCGATGTCAATGGCGTCATTTGGGCCGATCTCCTTCTTGAGACGTTCGAGGGCATCAAGGAGGTTCCGGAGAAGGTTACGGGAATTGGGGTCTTGTGCCTTGAGAGATATGCCTAGCTGCGCCGCATAATAGGCACCTGGACGCTGGGTAAGACACGTCGGAGGATGTGAGAAGGAGCATACACCAATACGCGACGACGGGCTCGCGGTCGACGAGCTCTTCGGCGCGCTGAAGGAACGGTGCGACAGACTTGAGACCGGACGAGACCGGTGGTAATCCGAGAGACATTTTGTTGCGAGAGTACTGCAAGGACGATGCCGGTTTGGGTGTTTATATATCGACGACGCAGCGGCTCGTGGACGACACGAGGCAGGCGCTTGTCCAGATCCGACAATGTGAACAAGGTTTTGTGTTTTCCTATGCGTCATATGCCCCCGTTGTGTTCTTCACCGTGACGTTCAGTCTCCACCAGGGCACTGCTTGTACAGGATGGCCCATTGTTGTCCGCCAATGCCTCGTGTCGTACCAGGCCTCTACGACGTGGTGTGCAACATGTTCCAAGTTCTAGCCCGTCGTGTATCACACAGGACCGCCAACGACCGCTCGAGCACAGCAGTCCTGAATGCAATCATACGATTTTTCTTTACAGGAAACCTGCCTACCATCGCCTTGGGCTCGATCGAGATGGCCACGGACATACCCCTCCTGGTCAGCGAACAGTCTGCTTCCAAATGAACGCCGTCATATGTTGTCAAACAGTGCTTCTTGTTCTTGTCCCACAGTGTTTGCAGACACCACCATTGATCGCCCTCCACCGAGTGGCCTGAGCCAATGTCAACATCAGCGACAGCGCAGCGCGACAATCCCGCAGCCAGATTCAGATCTTCCTTCTTGCTTGCACCGAATCTGTCCACCATCCCCTCCTCAACCCTTGTCACGTCCTCTACGACTTCCTCTTTCACTTTACCTCCCATCGATCGATCTGGAACGGCTACCAATTTCTCCGATGCCACCGCAAATTCGGCCAACCAGAACGCCAACTCCTCTGACATCGCCATGTCCAACTGGCTCCCATCCTTCCGTTCTATAACCTCCATGCAGGGTCTCCTTCTCGCCGAGATGGGCGACTCCATGGTAGAGCTGGACGTCTACGCGCAGCCTGGTGGTTCAGGGTACCGCGTCGGACAGAGGATCGATCAAGGCTTTCTCACACCTGGCGGAAGCACTCTCCCAGCCGTGGTGGGTGCGGCGTTCGAGGTGGGTAAGGAAATTTGGCGAGAGGACAGTCAGGGTACAGCTAGTCGGAGGGGTACCTTGAAGGGGAGGAAAGGCACCCTGAAGGGCAAGGGCAAAATCGGGGGCGACAACGTCGGCCCCCATGGCGTCGCTTTGTCGACAAGCGACACTTTGTTGCAGATCTCTGCCCCTCCTCTCAAGAGCACATCCGAGCTGCGCATCCTCCTCGGCAACTCTACTTTCCGGCTAAAGCGTAATGCCTCCGTCACTCCACCTATTTTACTCCCAGGAGCGGTTAGTGCTGGGCCCCTTCCTTCCGTCGAGGAGAACGACATCTCTCCCGATGCTATAGCCCTCGAGAAGGCGAAACCGCGGGCTCGCGTTGAGCTAGATATCATACTCGAGAGCGAGACATGTGTCCAAGGTACTGCACTCAAAGGTCATATCACGATTCACGTCCGTAAGAATGCAGGCAAGAAGCAAAGTCCATCGATTTTACTCTCCAAAGCCAAGGTTCGCGTCGTAGGGTACGAAGCAATCCCGTACAGAAACACTCGGTGTACATTCTACCAGTGTACAGCCCCCTTGTCCCAAATCGCACCTGCTTGGGACTCCGTTTTAGCAAGCCCACCGGACGAGAATGGCTGGGCCGAGGCAAAGGAAGGCATTCACGAGCTGCCATTCTCGTTGACTCTCCCCGCAGATGGAAGCTGCGGGATCGCCAAGGGTACACTGAATATTCATTCCGGCGTAGCCCTCAGATACTTCGCGATGGCTTCGCTCATGCTTAAAAATCCTGAAAGCTCCGAAGAGTCCGTCGCGCATTTTTACCGGTCTTGCGAAATCTGGCCTCGCTTGTCGTTCGATACCAAGCTTTCGGCTGCACCGCGTCCATTGGTGAGCGAAGCTACAAAGACCGTGTTCATGGGAGGGAGCGGGAAAGTGAGGTTGAGCGCGGCGATGCACAGACTCTACTGGGTCGCTGGGCAGCGGTGTGTAATTCGGCTGCGAGTCGTCAACGAGTCAAAGAAGGCAGTGAAGGGAGCGTCGATTTCTCTCCTGAGAACTACGACGGTGTTCAAGCCCCTTGCGGGACGGAAAGGAAATGCCGATACTGATCCGGATGCGTGCGAGACGATGACGATGACGAAGGTGGTCGCCGCGAGTGTGCTTGTGATGGGGCAGAAGTGCACCAAGGGGCATGCAAGCGCAAAGGGGTGGTGGACTGGAGTTAAACCGGGGGATACGGCGGATTTCACGCATCACATTGTCCTGCCGGTAAGCCTGTTTGCGGTTAATTTCTCTGTTCATTGGTTAACAAATAATAGTCTGATGCGTTATCTGTGGCTCGTGTGAGGCTGCTGGAAGTGGAATACACCCTCAACGTCAGTGTTACCACGGGCGGCCTGTCGTCTGACATCGGAGTCACGTTGCCCATCAGAATCATCAACTTCCTCTCCATCGATCCCCCTCCAACACTGGCTATTTCACGTTTGGATGTTCGCCTCCGCGCCAAACCGCAATCCGTGGCACGCAGTGAGACTTGGTATCGCAAGACTAGAAACAATGGCGAGATGGAAGAGTCCATCACCGTGCCCGGAATGAAGTACTCCAACACCGATGTAACAGTAGTGGCGCAAGAGGGCGAGATTGGGTCAAACATGACCCGATGGTCGGTTGCATCACAGGCTGGAGTCTCTACGAGTGGGGACACGACATCAGTCTACCCTCCTTCGGAGTCGACCGATACTATCACACAACGTATGAACGCCACCGCGTCTTTGGACGAAATTGATGGTGTTATCGGAAGCGATTCGCGAATACACCATTTCATTACGGAAGCCGGGCAACTGACAGGCTCAGGATCATTAGGGTCCCGGCTTGGTTTGCGTGGCCCACGTGGCCCACGTCTTGCGTCACTACCTGAAGTGATTGTTCCCATGAATCCACAGGAAGAGAGCACTCCACGCAAGCACCTGATGTCAAACACGTTATCGGACCAGACTCACGAGAGGAGCAAGGAGAGTAAGGAGAGCATCAAACCTTTCGTTGGGAGGCAACCGGATCTGACACGAGCATCCTCGATGCGGCTGACAAGATCTGGTATAGATGACGACCCTCGTAAGAGCATGAAGAGCAGGTCTAAGTCAGAATTCTTGACTATTCTTGCGCGATGATGATTACCCTATGTACTGCTACAAATTCAGATGCTCGGGGTGGATGAGGAGTAACGTCAGCGAAGAGGGCCCTAAATAGATGGCGTGGGATTGCCTAGTACATTTCCAAACTCATGCCATCATTGATCTCGTAGTCTCTGAGAGTGATGTGATCCTTGTAAATCGTGTACCTAGGAAGCCATGAGGAAATGGGCTGAGAAGGCAGCCCGAAGAACCGCTCACCATTTCTTCAATTGAATCTTCTTGTGATCCGTACCTGTCTGCGCAGCGATAAGTTTCTTGAGATCGCCGACGGTATCGTCGGGACTGCATTTGACGCGGACTGTGTGACGGTGAGATCAGGCGCGCGGAAGTAATAGAGTATACCAGACCTTTACGACCCAAACGATCGTTTGCAATTACCTGGACAAGATAATGAGCAGGAAGGACAAGTCAATTCAAGAGCCAGCACGTACTTCAATCAGCGCCATCGCTGTCCTGGTCCGAGTGATGTGACATGTGACAACAGCCGACGCGTGACAATGCGCGAGTGTGACACACCGACAGTGTTGCTTGATGGCGCTCGTAACGCCAGTCAGAACGGGAACAGTGACGACCGCGTATCGTCCATATCCTCAACAGCAGCCTGCACAGAGAGCAGCACCAAATGTTACAGATGACTACGAACGTGAGTATTGTCCATGTCGACGACAATTCACCAATTATCGACTTTCACCCAGGATGGTACACGGAACCCGTACCGAGCAATCGCATGGTGCTCTCACTACGCTCCACGATCCATTCAGAGATCGGATGGGCACTAGACAGACTTCAAAGGCTGTGCACGAATGACCTGTTCGTCCTCAAGTCTCCCCCGGGCCTCATCGATGCACTGTTTGAATGGCCCGAATGGTATGTCAGAGAAGGCCACCTCGAGTCGGAAAGGTACTCTTTCTTCTCCCTGTCCGCCGAGGCAGATAGAAAACGCAGACATGCCATTGAGTCCCTCTTTGTTCTTCGCAACTCGGCGACGAATGAACCCAATGTACTCGAGCTCGCAGAATACCGAAGAACGCAACCTCTAATTCTCGACGCACTCACTAACCTCGATCCTGACTCGGATGCCAACACCGAGTTCATTCTCAATATCGTCGAGCTTTTGCAGTCCATCTCATTTCGTGTTACGCTTCCCCATCCAGAGTCTGCGGAGAACGGCCCACTTCGGACGCTGCTTCACATTGCAGGTCGCTCATCGAATCGCACCCTCATCATTTCCGCTCTTACGGCTCTCGCGCAGTTGTTCACCCACCAGTCGAATGTATCGCGACTTCGAGCTGACTCGCCGGCCCTCGAGGCTTCAATACGATACCTCCCGTTATTCGTGGATAAACCTCTCGCTGAAGCCTCCTTGAACTACTTATATGCGCACCTCTCGTATCCGCCGATGGCTAAGGCGTTCCTTCTCCATTCATCCATGCCGAGTACTCTAAGAGTTCTTGTGAGTCTGTTGCTCACGGAGCAAGTGGAAGAGGAAGTCTCTGTTGATATCTCGGGTCCAGTGCGCACAGTATCCGCCAACGCGACCTTTGTTACACCAGATCACGATCTGACGAGCGAAGAAATGGAACGGCTTCTACCCATACCGGAGCCAACGCGGTGTTACGAATGGCATGTTCCGCTCATTTGTGTCTCTCGTCTTCACTCATTTTACTTACCAGGATGAAAACCATGTTCGTCGCTGAACCAGATGGCGAGCTCACGCAGGTCGACTTCTGGAACCTTTACAAAGATGTATTTACACCACACGTTGAGCATTTCCCGGTGCTTGTGGCATCTGACGTGATCAAGAATGTCAATGTCGTATTCCCACAAGCCCAGGCCATGGTTCTTCCTGGTCCACCCCAGCGATTCGTTGTCCGTGGAGTCTGTCGGAGGAAGGAAACGGAGGCAAGCCAACGATTCAAGTGTCAGTGGGACAAATCCCAGTGCGACGCAAGTCCAACAAGTGCCGGTGAACTGTGCGAGCACCTGATTGAACACGTTAACGACCTCGAATCAAGTTACCCATCTTGTCTCTGGTCTACTTGTGCCGCTGCACGAATGCCTAAATCATATTTGAGACGACATGTCCTCACACACATACCAAGTTCGCAGCCTCCTCCCAGACACCCATCACAAGATGATAGCCTCACCATCGCTGTAGAGGACAACTATCCCCTGGCGAATCCTACCACACGCCCGCCACCACCGCCACGCTCTACGTCAGTCAAGTTCCCTCGCCCAGTAGTTGATCCTCCATCCAGCTCTCTTACGGCGTTGCTGATCATTCGCATTCTTTTCCACACATCGTTCGTTGCGACTGACCTAGCACCCCGTCCAGATGGTGAACGGTTCGGGTTCCCTGGGTTGGTGGAGGATGATGATGGAGAGGTCATAAGTGAAGACTATGTAGGAGAGGTGGAAGGGGAGCGAAAGGGACGCAAGGCATTCGTGGGAGTGCGAAGGCTGATGGAGGGGGTTAGGATGAAGGACGAGGCACTTGCTAGTTGGGTTGCAGAGATGGTCGACGGAGGATTTGATGGGTTGCTGCAGTAGGAAGGGATAGTAGTCATAGATTTCACGGCATTTGGATGTCGTCGCTTCATCAGGCGGGTCCAGGATGAGGCCTTGAGGATCCAGCAACACGCGCCATTTTCTCTTAGCCCTGAGGTTTTGCTGCGTACAATATCCTTCATGATTGGGAGGGGGCAGAACAATCGAAATTCAAGCTGGGCAAGTTACAGATTTGCTATCATCGGATCAAGATACGGCCAGTCACAATGTACGAGGCGCATTCAACGTAGCCGTCAGTCGACAACCAACAACTACAGAGGAATAAACAAACCGTGACATGCCATTAGTATGTACTGCTACTCACGGAACATGCCTTTCTGTTCGGTGCGCCTCTTGCGCTTTGGCGCCTATTATCACCTGAATTCTGCGAAATAGACGCAATGAATAGGACGCTGTCGGTAGTGGCACGCAAACACCACCTCGACCGTGTAGTGCACGAACCACCACCACGGGGTTGGTTTCGAAGAGATGGATGATAGTGTGCAGGACGGCGGGGTTGAATGACCAGCAATGAACGACCCCGCACGCTTGAAGCTTGAAGAAGTTTCAAAAACTCACATACCTACCAAGTGGCGGACATTTGTTGTGCCAAAAAGAATGTAGGTCTATTCACTGGCGAGCAGGTTGTTCATAGTGATGCTAGCCTGAGTCACAGTGCAATGACCTTACAGTCATGGCAGAAAGGAAGGGAAAAGTCGACCTCAAACCTGAGGCTTCACTATGCCTTTGCTGATTTTGTAGTACACTATCGACGAGTCCTCGGAACAAATCGCTATGAAGAATGTGTCTGGTGCGTCCGCGAGCTGGTTGTCCAGTGCATCGAAGGCATTACGGATCCTGCAAGAGTAAAAAGAGGAATAACTATATAAGAATAAGCGACGAACCATTCAGTACTGAGGGATTCTGTAAGCCCGCATGGCACGACGACACTCATTGAGGTCGGCTCGCCTACAGTCTCACCAGCGCCGCGCGATGAGTCAATCGCATAGAACAGCTTTCAAAGGGAGATGGCAACACACAAGTGATGGCCGTATACCTCTGATCGCGCCACGCCCACATTTGTCGAGTTCGAGTAGTTTGACGTCTGTCCATTTCTGTGCTGACCATACTGTGAGCATGTCGATCGCTCGGCACGAGAGACGCACCCAGAGTGACATCGTTGAATGTCTGGAAGAGCGCGCTAGCAGAAGTGGGGTATTTGCTGATCAGCTCTGTGAGATGGAGATGCTGAAGAAGACGGTCGATAAGAGAGTTAGGGATGTTCTTCGTTGCGAGATACTTACGGAGGGGTGGGACTCCATCGTTGGGGATCTACACCAACTTGGTTTGTTGGTAAACATTAGCGTCATGCAACAACTTACATCACACACTCGAGTTCTACCAAATGTCATCGAACCCAGGATTGAAATACTCTGAAACCGTGAGCAAGATCTTTCAGGCGAGCCTTACTCTACGCAGAGTGACAAGTTGTCGTGCTGACTGGCCTTCCAGGGTCTCAGCCCGGCCCAGCTATCTCCCAACGTGACAGAACATCAGTTCTGGCGCACCTTCTTCTCCCTCGATCCTGAGCGCGACTTCCTCAGCGAGTTTCTAACTACGCTCCCGAAAGACGAGTGTCTGCACACACACAAGGTCTGCCACTCCATCCGTTGGCGCTCGGATCTATTACGTGTGCTGACCAGTCATGGATATCGTTTTTGTTAGTAGCTGGTTCTGAACGCACTGTTCACAACATGCATAAGATTTTCGGATAATAGCGAAGAGGATATCGTAAGGATGCGGGCGATCGATACGCTGTCCATCATGCTACGATGTATACTGGCCAAGCATCTTGCAGGATGGGAGGTCATGGTCGTTTTTGCCGGTGAGATTAAGGAGAGCGACAGGGTATTCATGGTAAGCTATGGCTGGGTGTATAAGTGTGATTTAAACATTGACCGAGGGCGTCTTTTCAGGGACTCGTTGAAATGATTGATCGGATTCTTGGGGACGACAAGGCTCCTGGTACGGTTCCCAGATCCATTATTGTCGTGATACTGATGGCGTATTGTGGTGGAAGCTGCTATCCGCCATCGAGTCCTTCAATTGGCCATTGTATATACATGCAGCATCAATCAGTTGAGTCCCGGTGCATACCTTCTCCGCAGAGATCTCTTCCCTTCTTTGATGACTGTATGTCGACGGTTCCAATTGGGTGTGTCGTCTTACTGATTTGCTTTGTAGCTCGTCAAGTCGCCCGAAACGGAGCGTTACACGTTCGAAGCGACCCTCTTACTTTCCCTTCTTGCCAACTTTCATAGGTCGGATGCTGCAAAACTCAATCCGTATCTCCAGCGTATCCGTGACACCAGAGACGTGGCATTCATGAAGAAGATATGCTGGGCCGCCAACTTTGCTTGTGACGCCGCTGTCAGGTACGGAGAGACTACTTCCTGTTGCAACGGGCATCGATATCTCTTTACCGGTCCTTTCCAGAGCTTACCAGGAGATTGCCGATGACTCAATTCCGACTTTCACAAAGACAGTCGGGATGCTGATTACATCCCTGAGACCGGATCGTGCATTGTCTTCTCAACCCCTGGACCCACCGCGAGAATTATTCAAGAACCAGTGAGTGCACCTCCGTGCTTCCCAAAGCTTGACAAGTGAATGCAGCGTCCAGGCCCATCGAAGCTAGTGTCTCCCTTCTTCCACTCTTTGAATTCCTCTTTTTCAATCCACTATTCTCACAAGTATTCACGGGTACTACACACTCTGACGATGTGGGAACAACAACGTCCGGAATTCCACCCCTGTCACACACCATCTTATCATTATCCTCCTATATATTGACGCACGGGACGTCGTCCGCGTCACCGCGTGCGATAGCGTATGCGAATCTCGCAATGAACATGTTATTGATCATGGCGGAAAACTCGAGAGTGATGGACGTGATCTGCAAAGAATCGGTGCAACCCATCAGACTTTGTCGTCAAGTGAGTTATTCTTATAACTACTATCGGGTCGTTTTTGTGATATCTGGATACAGCGTCTACCGTTTTTACCTACCTCTGTGTCAACACGTCCACCTGTGTGTGCACTGCTTGATTGCTGTGTGTTATGGCTTCGGCATAACCTCCATAAACGCCTGGAAGTTTACACGTACACGTGAGTTGTTTCCCATGAGTTCGAGATAGTGTCTGACAGTGGAATAGAACGTGTATCTGGACGTGCTACCATGTTATCTGGTACCTGCAAAAGATACGAATACGAATAGGTAGGACGTAATCGTTGACCGTGTACAGCTCTTTCAATGACCAAATTGCAGACTATGAATGGCTGGAACTTTGGAAAGCAATCATCGCGCTCCTTGGGTTCCTAGCCAGTAAACTAGACCATCTTACTTCGACGGGCGGTGTCGAGATTCTAATACAAGAGGTCGGTGACAAAGACAATTGAATCGAGCACGAGACTGAAACTGGCGAAAGACGCTCCGATTGGTCAATCTTGCGTTATCAAAAGCAGAAAGCTTCTTGGCGACGCCGGGAGACGTCCACGTATTCATTGTACGTCATGACTCAGTCGTTATCTCCCTTTGTTAAAATCTGGCCCTCTGGCCCCGCCCATTTCGGTATTAGTACGAGCTAGTTCGGTCGTCAAACATCATGAGTAAGCAGACGGGGATCTTGCATACACTGGCACAACCGGGCTCCGTAGACCGAAGGACATCGCTTCGGGCAGAGTCCGCATCAAGATCGCTGAAGCACGTGCTCTCGGTGATATCGTATTATGAAGGAGAGATATCCGGGAGCGGCGCACAGACAGCCAAGGAATCCCTTCGGGTTGTTGCGCGACTTGTGGACAAAGATGGCGTGCAGAGGGTGGTACACGAGGAGGAAGACCCCCGGTATGTCCCGAACGTTAGCCTGGGTGAGGCAACTCGCAGACGCCATTGACCCTGTGAGAGCAGGAACCGAGGAGAAGATGTAATCGGGTTTATTCGTTACGGTTGCGCCGATGGGCTCGCACTGATGCCTTAGCGATAGGCGAGATACTGGGAGGAATGCGGACGAGAGCGTGTAGCTGGTGTTGCAGTATTTGGGATGGCAGGGGCAATGTGATGGCATTGTTTTACCACGGCGCTCCGCTTTCCTCCTTGGTATCCTCATTTGGTATTCAAATGCATTTTCATGGCCCATTGCTCAATCGCAGCCCGAGCTCGAGGAAGAGGTGGGCTAGCGCCGTGCAAGCTGTCCTGCCAGTGTCAGACGACCTGGTAGTTCTGCACAGCATAGATAAAGGTTAATCAACTCGCGTGGCAGAACTGATATGCCATATAAGGAAATTCCCGATGAAAAAAAGATTTTTTCCGGGTAATGATAAGAGAGTATCGACCCCGAGCTTGGACGGGAACTGCTCAGGTCTTCAGTCCTCCTCCTCGTCGACGGCGGCGGCGACGGACTGAACGCGGCGCGCGCACTGGCCAACCGATGGACATGACCGAGTTGCTCGTCAAGGATGACGTGGTCCTCGGTGCGCAATTGACAAGTCACCATACAAAAGCGTAATCGACTCGGTGTCGGAACCTGGCTCGGTGAATATCGACCAGCTTATATCTCCCATCCCCGGTCCATTTCTTCCCTTGTCCCTTCCCCCCACCATGGCAGCCCTGCGCTCTGCATCTGCTCTCAGACTTTCCCGCCTTTCCGCCGTCCCAAGTCGTGTTCGTTTGTGTGCACGACGTCTCGCAACGGCCAAGGCTCCATCCTCCCTCTTCGACTCCCTCGACACCTTCACCGACAGGCATGTCGGTCCAGATGACCGCGAGACCGCTTTCATGCTTTCCGAGCTTGGCTACGACTCCCTTGATGCTTTCTTGTCCGCCACCATCCCTGGAGGTATCCGCATCCCCGCTGCCATCGTCAGCGATGCCTCCATGCCCGCACTCAGCGAGTCAGAGCTCCATGCCCGCGCCAAGGCTCTTGGAAATAAGAACAACCACTTCAAGAGCTACATCGGTATGGGTTACCATAACGCCGTCGTCCCTCCGGTCATTCTCCGCAACGTAAGTCCGCTACGCTCCTTGTCTGCATTACCTGACACGTGACAGGTTATGGAAAATCCTGCCTGGTACACGCCTTACACGCCGTATCAGCCAGAGATAGCCCAAGGTCAGGTCCCCTAATTACTCTTCTTCTTGGCCTAATTTTGGTTACAGGTCGTCTCGAGTCTCTCGTCAACTACCAGACCATGGTGGCGTCTCTGACCGGTATGGATATTGCAAATGCTTCTCTCCTGGACGAAGCAACCGCTGCAGCAGAAGGCATGGTCATGGCCTACGCTCATTCCGGCCAGAAGCGCAGGTCTTTCTTCGTCGATAACGCGGTTCTTCCCCAGACCATCGCTGTGCTTCGCACCCGCGCAAAGGGCTTTGGGATCCGTCTCCTAGTCGGTGACGCCCGCGCTGCCCTCAAGGACCCGAGCGTGCATGCAGACCTTGCTGGCGTCTTACTCCAATACCCTGATGTCAACGGTCAAATCCCCGACTATCGGGAATTTGCAGGTCAAGTCCATGCCAGTGGTGCTCTTGTCGTCTGTGCAACAGATCTACTAGCCTTGACCTTACTTACTCCACCTGGTGAATGGGGTGCTGACATCGTCTTGGGCAATTCCGCTCGCTTCGGTGTCCCGGCAGGCTATGGAGGCCCCCACGGAGCTTTCTTCGCTGTTACCGGCAATCTGAAGAGGAAGATGCCCGGTCGTTTGATTGGATTAAGTAAGGATACCATGGGCAACCCAGCATACAGGTTAGCCTTGCAGAGTAAGTGGTCTGAGTTCATTGCGTAACCAACACTTACCTTCATAACTAGCACGAGAGCAACACATCCGTCGCGAGAAGGCTACCAGCAACATTTGTACCAGCCAGGCTCTGCTCGCGAACATGGCTGCCATGTATGCCATTTATCACGGCCCTGTTGGTCTGGCGCGCATCGCAAAGAAAGTCCATTCGTTGACTCAACTTCTCCACGCCAGCGTCGAGCGCCTGGGGTTCAAAGTTGTCAACAGCGCATATTTTGACACCTTGACCATTGATGTGTCTCCCGTATGCAAGAATGCAGAAATCGTTCACGCAGCAGCGGCACTCAAGTTCATCAATCTTCGAAGAGTGGATAGTACACACGTCGGAGTCACTCTTGATGAGTCCGTTGGTCATGAGGATCTTAAAACTCTGGTCAGCATATTTGCTACGGCAGCCTCAGGACCTACAGAAGTTCTCGTCAATATTCCCGAGCCCACCACTACTGCCATTCCTTTGTCGCTTGCCCGCACCTCCGAATTCCTTCCACACCCTGTGTTCAATACGCACCACTCCGAGACCGAGATGCTCCGCTACATATTCCACCTCGCTTCCAAGGATCTGTCACTTGTTCATGCTATGATCCCTCTCGGCAGCTGCACCATGAAACTTAACAGCACCTCTAGTATGATCCCATTGACTTGGCCGGAATTTGGGGGTGTGCACCCATTTACTCCAGTTGATCAGGTAGAGGGTTACAAACAGATCATCAAGGTATCATCACTCCGAGGCTTGTCGTTTCTGAGATTGACAACGTACATAGGAACTCGAGGCAGACCTTTGCAAGATTACCGGATTCCACTCGTGCTCCGTCCAACCAAATTCAGGTGCCGCTGGGGAATACGCTGGTTTGACTATCATTCGCGCGTACCACGAGTCGCGCGGCGAGAGCAATCGTGATATATGCTTGATCCCTATAAGCGCCCATGGTACCAACCCCGCTGTACGTTCGATCCTCGTGCAAGTCAGTATATCGAGCTCACATTTGTCCTAGTCTGCCGTTATGGCTGGATTAAAAGTCGTTCCCGTGAAGACCCATGCAGACGGAAACCTTGATCTCGCCGACCTCAAGGCCAAGGCTGAGAAACACAAGGACAATTTGGCTGCCTTCATGGCAAGTCCTATTTTCCCACACTACTGTCTTTCTAATTAATATATATCCATAGATCACGTACCCTTCGACGTTTGGTGTATTCGAGAATGGCGTTGCAGATGCATGCAAGATTATTCACGAGAATGGTGGACAGGTGTACTTGGATGGCGCAAACTTGAATGCTCAGGTTGGTTTGACTAATCCCGCGGTGTGTGGTGGGGATGTGTGCCATCTCAACCTCCACAAAACTTTTGCGATGTGAGTGCTCATAGCTATCATTTTCGTACACGGGTCTAACCATTTAATTAGTCCTCATGGTGGGGGTGGACCCGGGGTCGGGTAAGTAGTCGAATTCAAACTGGAAATCAACATCTCCTCAGTGCTTCTAGCCCCATCTGCGTTGCTGAGCATCTCGCACCTTTCCTTCCTTCGCACCCCCTTGTCTCAACCGGTGGAGACAAAGCGATTGATGCGGTTTCCGCTGGGCCATTTGGGA
>JBBPLQ010000215.1:0-37376 GCA_038089855.1 Royoungia palumana
CTAGATCTTCTCAACGCAGCGTCGAACAAGTGGAAGGTAACGCTCTTGGCTGCAGATCCTGCAGTCCACATCGCCTTTCCACTAGAATACATTCAACCTTACTCGCATGTTCGAACTGTCACAGTTTCTGGAGCTGGGCACTGGATTCAATACGAGTTCCCTGAAGTCATAGTGGAAGAGGCATTGAAGACGGTCGATGAATTAGAAAGAATCTGATATTCAGTGTACTCGTTTTTAGGTAACGCAAGGACTTCAATTGTATTCAATGACTGGTCCGAGTCTTTTGTATGATTTTGTGTTCGGTCAATCAGGTCATGGAAGTCAAATTCTCCCACCAACATGCTCTTAACTCAAGGGTCAGTCGTTTGTAACACTCGGTAAATCTGCAATCTCGAGCTTCATTAAGCATTGTAGCCATACAGCTTTGGCGACAACACATGCCAGTTGGTTCCATGCATTTGGGCACATAGTACGTAAGTGCTGGCATTGTTGCAGAATTGCGCAGTGACCAAGTAAAATAAAATGCAGTCGGGGAATGGCAATATGGTCCTGATCGACCTTGTGAAACGCCAGTTCGAAGTCCTGTTCTCTGTGTGTGTGACACTACTATTAGTCTACTAAGTGCGAAACGAGACGAATCACACATTCTCTTCACTCCCCACCAGAATGCTATTCATAGCTACATTCAATCCTCTGCACAGTGTGGAGTTCACCTCAGAGAGTTGCTTCCAACCACGCGCATCTTTAGCTGATCAGGACATGTCACAGTCTCTGTCGCGCATGTCGGTTCACTGGCATAACCGTTTAACCGTCAACGATTAGCAACGCTAGGATGCCTGCCCTGTATCTTTCCGAAACCGTTTTACCTGATAAATGGTCCTAGTTGATCGATATCCTTCGCCAGCCGTCTTTCCCAGTTGTTGTGCTGAGTTCAATGCACCGACTATTGAGAATCCTGGATGGGGCTATCGTGACTCGTAAGATCTGGAAGCCACCACACCTTATATTATCCGGGCCCCCAAGTTTCCGATCATACACTACTCTACTCGTCGTCTCCTGGCATCCACCGGCGAATGATCGACCAAATCTGTCCCATAGCTTTCCAAAGTGATGAGAAAGATAGCTGCCATTCCAGTGACAATATACTCATAATAAATAAATAACCTAGACAATAAGTATCGCGAGTAAAGCATAAATAACGGCAATTATGTCTTCCGGAGACATTATGGAGTAGCAATAAATAACCTTACACGACTCCCCTTCAACCCAAACCATAAACTTAAGAAATTGAATTATCCTTGCATACTTGACGCCAGTCGACTGCAATGGAGAGGAAATTAGTATTTGCCATTTACATAGCATGTTAAGACGACGCACCGGGAGGCCTTAACTGAGACGCCTCAGCGGTTGATTCAGCCATCACAACAGCAAATCCACTAAGACACACGTCAGTGTTGAAATTCGAGATCAGCGCATGAAAATAAACGCACTGGTGGAGATGCCAGTCAATGTGGCTAACAACCAGGTATGAGATCAACGCGGTGTAATAGAATTATTCACTCACCAATGAATGATCCAAGGTCCGGGATTATCAGTACGGAAGCGAATGGTTACATTGTCGCCCGGGTTCCCCATGGACACGACATCACGTCGGACAGGATTTACAAAGTTAGGGGTGTTGCTACCGGCAACCCTCACGACGGAGAACTCGTGCTATAGAAATATTTGAATAACCAGATAGAACGGTGGCAATGGGTCACGTACACCATGCAGATGGATAGGGTGCTAAAGAAGTAAGGAGCAGTCAGCTTGTACTAACTTTTCACGAATCACGAGATATACTCACGGGCCCACCGGGGAAAATGCCATCGGGGACGGGGAAATTTAACTCTATAGTCTTGTTTGGTGGCAGTTCATAGATACTGCCGCTGGGTAGCAATTGCGAGGGATGTAAATTTCCTTTGAGAATCTGGAGAAGCACAGGGGTGGGAGGGTTTTCCCAGGTTACACCGTTAATTTCCCACAATCTCGTAGTCAGGTTGAGGGTGGGAGCAAGCTGGATAGACACGTCCGCTTTTCCGATTCCGGGCTCCCCAGGGGCCCCTGGATTGATCAACGGGTGAAGGTTACCCTCATTGAAAGTGAGTTCGTATGGGCCAGGAGCTGAGGTGGGTTCCACGTTTGCCTCCCCAGCGTATCGCAAAATAGCTGAATTGATTCCACCCGTAAAATTGCCATTTTTGTTTGTACTGGAGCGAATCCAATAGTTTCCGGGCTTCTGGTTTGCTGTTACCACAACGGAGTAGCGTTGGCCAGCCAAGATGGGGATCGAGTCGACTTGTACGGGTTGTACTTCACTCCCATCTACCTCGATAATGGTCATCCGGTGACCATCGATAGTGAAGTTGAACAAAGGATCGCACGACATGCTGATGACACGGAAGCGATAGCGCAACCCAGGACGGACATTGACAACCGCAAGTGGGGCCGTCGAATTACCAGGGTAACGGCCAAGACCATTGATTAGGGTCGAGTCTGGATCCACGTTACCGAGGATCTCGCCGAGTTCTGGACCAAGTGTATGGTACCTAAGTCCGAGTCAGACAAAAGTCCTTGTTGAGCAAGGAATAATTCACCAGTCTGATAAGGTTATGACCGTGTTCTCTGCTTGCAATGTCAAATAAAGAACACACGGTAAGAAATGATGGAAACGAACGATCATCGATGTCATACAACCCTCTATGGGGGTCATTGGGATCATAGATGATCAGCGGCCCTCGAAGGCCGTCGCAGTATTGAATTCCAAAATGTGAGTGGTACCAGTGGGTTCCAGTCTGGTCGACGTCGAATTGGTACACAAAGGATTTCTGAGGCTTAATTGGACACTCGGTAACCCAAGGAACGCCATCAGCATAGTTGGTGTTTGTCTGAAAGATTCCATGCCAATGCTTTGGGGTGCTGGTTAGACTATGAGCACGCAAAGTGAGTGGTATGGTTACTTACGATGTCAGTGTCTACGTCCATGGAAGTATTGGTGAGTTGATTAGTAACTTGGATGGCGGCTTGACGGCCCTGAAGGAAATGAGAACACGATCTCACTATCATCGTAATTCTTACCTTTGTGAGTTGGATTGTTGGCCCGGGAAATACACCATCGGCAAGGACAGCTCTGCAAATCATCAGCAATGCTCTAAGAACAGAAATGTTCGCAGACTTACGATCGGCTAAACCCATCCGGCGCGATGACACGGTTCACAATATTGAGCTGTTTGTTGTCAACCGTGACTGGGCGGGGCTCCGGACGGCCCGGAGGTGGACGACCCGGACCCGGACGGCCTGGGGGTGGACGACCTGGACCCGGACGGCCTGGGGGTGGACGACCCGGACCCGGACGGCCTGGGGGTGGGCGACCCGGGCGGCGACCTGGAGGTCGTCCAAGTTCTGTATCATCACCGGATTCATCATCACTGGTCACGTCCTCATCAGTCGCATCTCCCGTGTCTGCCCCGTTATCATCGACCAACCCGGTAGTTCGGGGAGGCGAGATCGAGGTAAGGCTGCCACCTTTTCCACTGTCGTCAACCGCACTACCATCAACGACGCTGGCATCCGTCGCCCCGGAAGCCTGGGGCGGCGGCGCAGATACTGCATTAGAAAAGAATAGGGAAAGCACGACTAAAGGAAGGAGTAACATCTTGAATGTTACGAGGGTGTTTGAGTGAGTGGTCATAGGCCGCTCTTGCTTGCTTTATATTCGAGCGCACCAGGGATCCTTGAGGCATTATCCAAAGTCCTGTCGTGTAAGAGCTCAGCCTCCACTCTGGTTTCCTTGCACTATACCATTCGGGTTCTGCCGCCCTTCATTCCCCCTATCCTTCTCACCACAGACCTGTCGCTATACCAGGAAAGGATTGAATAGACTGATGCGTAATTTGGTTTAGTGAATGGTGTGGATGACTCCTGGCTATGGCGGCGGGCCGGAACGGGTTAGTCCGCCATGCAACACTGAGCAGGATGGGAGACTCAGACTCATCAGACCATATGAGAACATAGGAACGATCACGAGAGCCGACGTGCATTAATGTACCTTGCAACGAGAAAGCATGCAATAGCGGTTGAGAGTCCCGACTGTCCCAAAGCCACAAGGTTGAAGCTAAATTTTGGAAAACTTGAAAATTCCCGTGTAACACGGATGTGACAACTGTGAGATCGATCATATCTCAGTGGCCGCGCGACTCCTATAGTTTCAGGAAGTGGACCTGTAACTTGATCCAGATGACTCCAGCATGATGTTTCCCACAGGAGAGGATGCTGGTACAGGATAATTCGGAAACTCGTGTACAGCGTTGGCGCGTAGAGTAGCGGTGTTCAGGCTGACAAAAACAGAAGTGTTTGCTGATAGGTCGAGATTCGTGGCAGCCAGAAACCGAGCCAACCGACCGAATAGACCTTGACAAAGTAACGGGAACTGAGACTGCAGACCAAATAAATCATCAGCTTACACGAATGCCATGGTAACAAACAGGTTACATTGGCAAACCTTGGGTCGGCCCAAGTCGCCTAGATCTAGTGCCCGCTTACGCACTGTTCTGAATTGCTTTGACAGTTATTCCGGCCAGGAGGAACTCGGTCAGTCCCATCACTGGCAACTACAATCCTAAGCGCTCGGAACCAGACGCAGCGGTGCTTTCGAGAAGAAGCCTGCATTGCTATGGATGAACTATAGTCTAGGTCGTCTGCGACCTGGTACGCTTTGCAGAGATACCAAAGAGAAATGAATGCACAGAACGCACAGTTGAGGTTGTTGTGCGACAAAGGTTACGTCTATGAAATTAGTATGAATTGCCCAAGTTAGTCTGTGGCTGTGCTCGTTCAAATACATCCTTCAAAGCCTCAGGTTCAACGTTCAACGGTCGAAGAGTTGGACCGGCCTCAAATTGAGTGAGCGCCTGAACGTCTGGAAATTTTATGCTCAAATCAGTTCGATCACACCTTCCACAGTTCAAGTTTGGCCAACGGATCCCGCTCCCCCTCACTTAATGTACAATCTGCGTCCCAGTCTCACATTCGAGACTCGCTTGGACGGCGAAGCGATAATGAAGTTGGTATCGACCTGGTTACACATTTAGCAGGGGTATATTGCCACTGGTGGAACTCCGAGTCGATGAATCTGGAATCAAGCTATGCCAGATTGCTGTGTCGTTCTGTGCGAATTGCGGATACATGAAGTATGTACTCTCTCGAAAACTTGGTGAAATTCAACCTTCCTATCACCACAGAATTTCCTTGATGGCTTGCTTCACGAGGCCTGCAGAACGTCCTATCAGTGCCTTTTATAAGGTGACAGGGATACGGTACCATCAAATACAGCCCAGATATCAACTATGAGGAGGTTCGTTCGCACCTTCCTTTTTTTTAGTTAAATTGGTTCATCCGCTGGGTGAGCCCCAACTCACTCACTCTTATTTTAATTATCTTTCGGAGAAACGTTACACTGTCTCATCTCGCTCGGGCTGAGCTTTGCTGCGTTTCCGCCAGCGTACATTTTCTGCTACTTGATTGGTTTAAATTGTGATTGCTGTCGCTGTTTTTCGTTCCCCCGAGGCATTATGGCCTCCCCTTACTCCTTAGTTCCTGTACGTTTCGGTTCCCGAGATACAATCCTGCGATCGTATATTGTGTTTGGTTCAGGCTCTGCTCCAGGTACTTTCTCGTGTTGGGATCTTCAGATCGTCTTCATCATCTCGCATTCACACTTTCGCATGTACATCGACGTGAAAGTTACCATCTTCAGCAGGCTGTGCATCTGGTGATCGTGTCCTTCACGCACTTGGCTTTCCCCATGCCGTATTCTTACAGCCACAAGTTATCATACTTTATTCACAGTCTTCGGGGCTGATGTTGTAAACTACGTGCATGATTGCAATCGCTAGCTGGAAGCAAAACATTGCATTGTCTTTACGTGTGCGCGGGAGCATGAGGAATGCCCCATTCCTCTTGACCGGCATTTGATCCTCTGCGATAGCTTGGCGCTCATCTTAGCCCACCATCATCAAAAGATATACTCAATCTCTGTGAGCAGAAGACTCTGAGTGGGCTTTTGGAAACCATCACACTACTAGTAACGATAAGGTCGTGCACATTCAAGCATTGAAGCTCAAAGGCTGGGACAAGATGGGCTGGGATTGTTGTAGACATCGATATTGCAGTGGTCTGGTGAGGATAAAGAACTAGAGATACATGTTCAACAGACGAACTGAGAACTGCCCGATAGTGGAGTTGTCGAACCCTGTGTATGGCAACGGTCAATGGTAACCATAACGAACAGCGAATGACACATATGGCAGTGAGTGTTGTGGCAAGTCCCAACGGGGAGTGCCCTACCGCAGTTACCATGCTCCTGGAGAACCAGTGCTGGTGATCTCGCAGTTCGTTATGCCGGACGGCCAACGATGACAGTGTCATACTGACAGTAGAAGTAGGTGTGGAGAGAGACACGAGCGAGTCGTAGCGTTGCGGATGTTGGCGAATCCAGCTGCCGGTGGAGTCGGATGGAGAGCCGCCGCCCTATCCTTGCCGCCTCCTCCCGCAAAAGACGCAGCGTGTTACACCAGGGAGTTGCCTAACGCGGCATAACGGGGCAGCGGCAATGGCGAGACGGTCTACGTAGAGTGCGGGCGGAGATGGTCGTGAAATTTGCTGCTTACCACAGGCACAAGACACAAACTATGTGCTGGACGCTGTGCTAGTATGCGAGTTGCAGAAGGGGGAAGCAACTTGGTATGAGCTGTTGGTGAGTGTCAATTGTGCCATCGAAGCAGTCCGAAAAGTCAGTTCCGTGATTTTCTATGAGCTTGGTGGAGACAAAAGAGGAATGACGTGGCTACGTACACAATGTGTAGTGCTACGGGCGTGACTACGAAACGCGGGTAGGTGAGGGCCGTGCCGAGGCAATGCCTAGATCTTGAGCGAGCTGCGAGGGTGGCGGGGGACCGATCAGGCGACCGAGCTGGGGTTCGTGGCGAGGCGAAGTGCGACGGACAATGTGGTGAGGAACAAAAGCGCGAGGACGAGTCATAGGATGAAGCAAAGTCTAGGAAGTCACGTGCCCAGAGTCAGGTCCGCGAACCAAAGCACAGAACTTGTGTCATGAAATCATCGTCTGTGGCCACCACACCTACGTAGAATTGTTCTTCAAGCCTCCATCCGCACCACACTCCCGGGCCACTCAACGATCGACTGGCTCCACTCCTGTCAAAGCGTGCACCGCGCTTTATTGCTTTCCACATGCCACCGTCCACAATGGTACTCCGAACGGGTATAAAAGTCGGGTTTGCTGGTCGACAGACCTACCTACACTACCCAGCTATCCCTCTCACGACATGTACAACGCATCATTCGCTCAATACATGAATGCTTCTCAGCGCACGCAGAAGGTCTCTGCAGCTTTAGATGATGCCGGCGCAGCCTTTTCGGCCCAGCACGCCAAACCTGATGGTATCAAGTTTCAAGAGGCCTGTGGGCGACTGTCTCAGTTCCTTGATCTCGCCATCCCTATGCTAGAGGAGGAACAGAACACCGTACGTGCAACATAATCTGATCTTCTCCGGTTCATTTGCTCATCGCATTACAGCTTGTAGGGATCCTCCAAGTGCGCGCCTCCTAACGTTTTGGTGAATTATAATCTGATCATTATACCTACAGCTTGCGTGTGCAATGCATGAGAATGCGATCGACAACCCCATGTTGACGGAGGCACAACGTACGGAACATCGATGCGCCAGCTGCGACCTTACTGTTGCCTGCAACAAAGCTTGCTATAATAACATCCTGCGACCCGAACTCAGATGCAAGTATTCGATGATCATAGACTGCGAATCGGTTTTCTCACCTTTGAATTTGACACAGTGGAGGTGGTGGATCTCTCTTATCGGGCGGAGAAAGCGTTCCTCGAAGACTTGTCGTGTTTCTTCATGAAAAATCGGCCAGAAGAGGACATTTACGAGTCCGCTACGCCATCACCCGAACTCAATACCTTGTATCTCCGAACACCGAAGGTCTCTACACGATATCAACGACACTCGCAGCATTCCACAGTCGGTTCGAGCTATGGGCTTTCATGAACCCGGAAATGGCTCAGGTCCGAGCGCAGGTCCAACACATATCCCTACCCCCTCGTACTATCCTCATGAAACGAAGATGATCTGAATCACTTACTCAGTGCCACCCGAGATGCAACTGAAGACGAATACTCGGACGGCAATGGTACCGGCGACGCATTCTCGGGGTATGCGGCGATTGAGAGGAATTCAGGAGTAATTTCCATTCTGTTAATACTTATGATCATATATTTTATGCATTTGTATCGTTGTATTTTCTAAGACTATGCTTCGTGCCTGTAACCCAACATTCCAATTTTCGGTTATCTCAGGCTCGTAACAGACGCGAATGAGACGAATCAAGTAGTAACATGTCCCAATCCTTTCTCACTCGATGATCATCCTGTCAATGTTTGTCATATGGAGTAGTTTGCTTTCTTTGTGTTGTGAAGATAATACTATGTGTGATCATGCGATGTTTTGGCTTCTCTCGAGGTGTCATTCAACGACCCGGCCTTTAACTCGGCCTGGCTGAATCACAACGAGTAAGTACTAAGAACGATTCTGCACCTGAAACTTATCGGTATCCAAAAAAGGAAACCTAAGCCAGACAACATACCGGGGACTCGCCCGGACCTGAGTTGCTTTATTGGGCATGGAAAGCCTCACAGAGAACACCGCCGCTCAAAGTTGCCTGGAATGGCATCTTTTAAAAGTCCCCAGAAGGCGACCTACGAAGCGCCCTCGGCCTGAGTGAGCTGACGTACACAATTCGCACAAGGGTTCGTGTTCAGAGGCAATCAAGACAATCAACTCGTACAGCATCGTTTTACTTTTAGCCTCCTTGGGTAATTCGGAGCAGTGACACATGTCCGCGTGCCACAGCTGCTAGGGAAGATAAAAAGCCGAGTCCCCATCGCCAGGATGCGGTAGCGACGCACCCCCACAAACTTCTATTCGACTTGCATGCTCCTTTCTCCTACCCTGGCATCGTTGTTCATGCCGTCTCCATACTATAATCAAGGTACATCTTCCCATCGGATGTTCCCGATACCTGTTTGCTTACCAAGCTTGCATTATCTTATCGCTATCCCCCGTGGCGGGCCAATTCGGAATGCATCGCGTATCGCGTATGGCGTTCGTTCGCGACGATTAAATTCGTGTCAAATTGTTGTTCGTATATTTGGTTCTGTGGGTCCACAAATTATTTTTTCAACAATGAAACCACCAAGTGGCCATGACTGGTTCGCCGTCCAACTGGAACTCTGGCCATGTACCAGATATTTCTCTTACGGAGAGGGTGTCAAACCATGAGGCATCTGTGGATGGCCAGACTGACATCGCCACTGCGTCCGCCGGCAGAAGCGGGATCTCGAACGTGGTGGCTTCTCATCAAGGCACTCCAAGCTTTCCCATTCAAGCTTTGGGTGCCAGCTCACAGCTCTTCGATGATCCCCCGTATGTTCCACCGAGAATATCCCAGGCGGAGCTTTCCACCTACCCCGCGCTCGATCCGCGAGCTGTCGCTGTCACTACCTATGCATCAAATCAACATGTAAGCATTCCTTTCCTTCTTAAAAGATTTATTTTCTTATTGATTCGACCCTAGGCCCATTCCTTGGCTGTCCCATCGCAGCAATACCCTTATGACACCGTTACGAGTCCCTCAGACAGTATTGAATCCTGGAGTGCCTCGTCTTCATCTTCTGCCGCATCCCAGGACTATCTTGTGGACCATCTCTCCCACGCCACACTGCCACAGCGCCATACGACTTACTATCCAGCCTACCAAGGACCATACCGTCATGGGTTGGAGCACATCAAATATGGCAGTTATCCTTCGAATGCCGGGGGGACCTACTATCGTAACCAACCTCAAGGTCCTTCGTTGATTTCACCAGAAATTTTCGATGGTCAATTTCATCACCCCGCGACCTCTTCACTACCTTCTTCGATCAACCAGTCTCATACATTTTCCGCATCCTCTGTGTCGCCTGACCCCTTTATCAATGAACCGCCTATTGAGTCTGCAGACCCGACTGGATCCTATCTACGGCAACAACTGGGTCTTGCGGCCCATCAGCCCGTCACTCTTTGGTCGATACCTGAACCGCCCTCAGGAGAGAAACCAAGCACCCCTCTCCCCATGCTCGTCAAGCTTGCTATCTATGGAAGTCCGAAGAAACAATTGACGCTCCAGGAAATATACACTGAGCTTGAAAATCGGTTCCAATGGTTTCGGGACCATAAAAAAGAAGCAGCGTGGAAGGTATGATCATATTTCCTTAATGGCACGTTCCAATTCCATGGTTTAACGTTCCCCTTGGGACTGGACAGAACTCGATCCGTCACAATCTATCGTTGAACAAGGTGTTCGTTCATGTACCTCGCCCGATCACGGAACCCGGCAAGGGAAACTACTGGCGACTGGATGTTTCTGGCGGGGAGGGTTACAAGCGTTCCCGGAAGCGTCGCCCCAAGAACAGACAGGTCGTCTCGGAAGAAGAGGATGAAGACACGTCTGAGATAGATGAGGAGCGCCCTGGTCCTTCTCACCACGCGGGATCTCGGTCCACGCCCGCCGAGGACACCAACATCGACCCAGAACTGAGGGTTGAAGGACACGTGGTCGGCGAAGGGCGTACACGCCCTGGCACGCGACGAGCGGCTGCCGTTGGGGGCATTCCGTACCCGCATCAATCTCCGCGCTATCAGCAAGGCTCCCTCCCTGTTGTTGCCGGCGAACAAGATGCCAGTGTCGGTCCCGGCGTCCCAGGGCAGCCCGCCATTCGATTCGGACAGCCATCGTTTGGCCAACCGTCTTTCCCCGCGTTTGCGCAGAGTCAGGCGATGGCAACGGTCGCCCCTTTGACCCCGACCGCTGTGCCCTTTGCGGCGGTGGCGGCGATGACACAGGCGGTTCCAGTGGCTTCTCGCACTCAGGCCCCGCCTGTGGCTTCGTCCGCGTACGATCGGAACATGCACATCACTGTTCAACCCACTCAGAGGCCTGGTGTCGCGTATTTAATGGATCCGGCAGGCTTACCGATTGCCCGGCGCGTTGAAACGGCTCTTTTACCCAACTCTCGGGAACAATCTCCAGGGGATACTGCGGGGGCGTCGCCCAAGTCTACCTCATCTAGTTCGTCGAAGACGTGGAGTGACGCGAGATTGAGGCCTCAGGCGCAAGGCTGATCGACTGCGGTAGCGGACGCTTGGTAGTAAAGGTGAGCATCGTCTACGTGTCTGACAGCGGCGCGTGTTGTTGATCGCGTCGTCTGCCCATTAGGTGACTAACATCACCGCCCCTAGATTTCGGCGGATTGCACGTCTACTTTACTTGCTCGCGTTCGACGTTTTTCGTGTTCGTCATCGTCAAGTAGATTCCTCATTTCTTTCTCTGTTTTTCATGTTTCTGTGTTCCGTCTCTCAGCCGCTCTCGCTTGTCTGCTGCATCTCTATTTGTCTCTTTGCTCTCAGGTTACTCGCGTTCAAACTTGCATCGCGTCTGTTTCTCGATTGTTCGCTCTTTGTTGCTCATCTGCTCTCTGGCTTCTCCTTGTGTTTTACCCTGCTGCATTCGATGAGAGTGTACGCTCCGTCTTGTGGGTGGCATGTCTTGGTAATCACTGCACTGTATACCTAGTGGCAAACTCGCAACGATCTCTACCCTATATCCATAAATGTCCCTCGTGAATAAATATATTGTTCCACATTCAATACGTCTCAATCAATGCAAGCAGAAAAGAGTCGTCTGATGGCATCATTGTAGGTGTTACAGTAACGTCCATTGTCCTATGCGATGCGATGCGATACAACCACACTTCTCTCACGTTCACCGGGCCTTCCAGCTTCCGGGACCGAACCCTCGCGTCGGCCCCAGTGCATCATCCACCACCCTCATCATCGCCAACACCTTTTCGTCTTCCCATTTTCTCCCCACGATTTGCACACCTACCGGAATGCCTGCCATCGCCACAGGGTCGTACACCGGCGTGGGATCTGTGTACATCCGTTTCTCGAAGATCGTTGAGGTACCGGATACACCAGGAACAAAGTCGGCTGGAAGGACATCCTGCTTGGGCTCGACGCGCGTTACCGGGACGACACCTACTGGCGAATCGATGATATTGTACAGGACCGTGCATACTGCCAGTGGAGAGAGCATCGCACAACCTCTGAACGATTGAAGCATCGTTAACACCACATCACGGACGATAGTGCGTAACAACGTACCCATGGGGGACGGTGGGTAGTGACTGGACGGGAGCGATAATGGCATCGAAACCATGCTTGTCCCAGACCTAATTTATAGAGGGCAGTGAGAAAAGATCAGTGAGACATCACTCGCGCACACCTCTCTATACCAGTCTTTGATTAATTGGTTGCGCCGGTTAGCGAACTCCAAGAATTCGACGACCGATTTCGAACGTGCGAGTAGGAAGAGGTCGTGAAACATCTGGTCTCCGTAGAATGTTTTGGCTGCCCAAGCAATAAAGCTGCGCACAAAGCCTTAACGAGGGGTAGATGAATGTGTGTTCGCGCGATAGCTCTGATGATCAACACTGACCTGGAAGTTTAGGCCCTAGAGTTGAGAGGAATAAGCTATCTTCCTGAGGATATACGTTAGGATTGAGTCGTGTCTCGACTTGCAGCGACTCATACTTTAGGGTCAGACTCGACTGTTGCAAGCATTCGCTTGTAGCCATCGGCGGTAACAAGTCCAACAAATGTGTTCATAGCCTCCTTGCCTATCGGTCACGATCTTAGTAAGTCTTATAACATTGAAATACCTGAGCATACTTAACGTAGGGGAGAACTCAAGACATTCATGCCCCTGTGATCTCAAGGCATTGATTGTCTCCTGCACAGCTCGAACGTTCGCGGGAGAAGATTGCACCATTGTATCTTTTGCAAGTAGAATCATGATAAGCGACAAGTATAGTACATGATATGAACAACCTGCCTGAAAAATAATACCCAAACTTCAGCTTGTTCGGCAGCTCGACCGGGCGGAATGGTATCGGGGCAGTTTGGTGGGCGCCATCCTGTTCACCAAACACAATGCGACAGAACAGTTCGCAATCCTTGACCGACCTGTATTCTGGTGAACAGAGGAAAAATGAGTTTCAAATGCTCAGTACCTCCCCATTGGCCCATAGGAGACCCGAATTGCCTCAAACCCGGGGTTACAAGCTGGAGGAGAATATATGTTAGTCATCATCTACGACACCGAACGCAAAACCATACACTTAGTTCCGTCACTGCTCACTCGATCAGACGACGGTTTGAGAGCATAGATACCACAGTATGACGTGGGTATGCGCAGACTCCCCCCTATATCCGAGCCGACACCAAGTGCAGACCCATCCATGGCCAATAGCGCAGCTTCTACATGGATGCATTCAAATGAATTGTATAACCATAATTATATCCACATTCTGAAAACGCACCTCCTCCAGAGCTGCCCCCACAGGTAAACTTATCGCCCCATGGGTTTGTAGTCCGGCCCCATAGCGCGTTGGCGCATTCAAATGCAAACATTGTCTGAGGCACGTTTGTCTTGACTATGATGACCGCCCCCGCCTTCCTGCACTGACCAACCAGCTTAATAAAGTGTAAGCACCCAAAGCGACATGGAAAACGATAATTTGACACACGAAGGCATCCCTTGTCGCCGGTTTGTTTGCCCAATGCGTGAAACCAATGGTTGCGTCATACCCAGCCATTTCGTCTGCGCATATATGAAACATATGTGAGCGCACTAACGCGATACACGACGATGCATACACTGGTCTTTGAAGCTCATTGGAACGCCATGGAGAGGACCACGTAGCTTTCCCGTACGGCTAAACTCCTCGTCTAGCGCTTTCGCCTGCTGCTTCGCGTCTTCAAACAAGACTGGAACGAACAAACGATTAGCAAGCAAAGCTCCTGTTGACTTTCAACTGACCCTCGGTGATGCAATTTGTCTGGGCTTGTGCGACGGCCGTACGAGCCATGTATGCTTCGAGAACTTGTGACGCGGTCCATTCACCTGCAGCAATGCGCTCGACAATCTTTGTAGCTGAAAAAGCGAGGGTATCATCAAATTGCTGTTGACTGATGTGACAAACCTATTTCTACCTGTCGCGCATAGAAAGGGGTCATGGGCGGTGCCATCATACAGAGAAGCCGAGGAAAGCGCCTCGTTCCGTGCAGTGTGCTTCGAAGTGATAATAGCCTGGCGTTGCGCTTGTCCAGTTCCCCACATGGTAGCGAGAGACTCTGGGTCGACGCGACCTCGCGTGATTCTCCCAATGAAACACCGCCACGCACACGGGTTAGGCAATTGTAATATTCAGTGTTACAACGGTTTATACAACTGTAGGAAACCACGCCAACAATGGCGGAAGTCCTATATACGACTGCATTACAACGTGTGATATTCTGACAGTAGTGTAATCAGAAACCGACATGATCCACATTCTTGAGAAGCTGTGACTGAGGTTTGGTATCCTTTTTCTTTTCAAACTGCTGTCTGGAAGTCTCCACATTTCTCTTCAGACAACGGAAAACGATCACAGGTAGGTGGCTCGGAAGGCGTTGAATTACATGGTGGCGAGGAGGTGTCGGCTGACGAATCAGGGGAGAGGTGACACAGCGGATCGCACTGCAGACCCTGGAAATCAGTGACCTACAAGACAGTGGCTGCCAAGCTCACCAGCTCGCTTAGCGTGAACTTGGGAGCCGCTAACTGTGCATTGAGGGACTCGCGAGAAAGCAGGGTATCCAAGAGGGTCTGCCATCCAGAGGGGATCGTGTCAGTGACTGCATGCTTTTTTGTCACAAAGCTAATACACACATTCGTATAAATGCGACCAATTGGGACGGCAAACATACCATAGAGATTAGTGCTCGGGAGCAGGGTGAATGTCACAAGATCGCCTAACGAGAATATCCCAGCGAAGAGACCTGTCTGAATGGCACCACGAATCAATCTACTGAGAATTGAATCCATTGTGCGGAGACCGGTTCGGGAGCGGTAAAAAACAATGATTAATGTAACTTTCATCAGTGAATACCACGGAGCGTGTAAAATGTGGCATGAGACGTACTAGTAATTAATGCATCGACAACTACCTGTATAGTCAACCAGGCAATCACGAGAGGAGTAATGCTGGGTAGCTTAGTTATGCTGAAAGATTTGGATTGTCGTCAGCCCAGTGTAATAAGATATATCATACGAGACTTACATTCCAATGAGCCAAGCTTCAATGCTACAAGCCGTGCCAAGAACAAAGGAAGAAATTGCCAGCGTTATGATTACGCCAAACAACACTTTGCTTCCAGTGAAAAGCAAAATCCTACTCTTGATGAGGGATCACCCGGAATCGATAAATGCGCTCGTACTTGCCTGTGGGCTAAGAACAACTGCGTCACCAAGGCAGTGAGCGCGGTGGCGACAGGTGTAATTTGATATGGCCATATTCCCTCTCCTAGTGCCGTTAGAAGTATGTAGATTGAAAATGCAGCACGACTCCTTACCTACGAGAGATGCCGGATTACCATAATTCGTCACACTAAAGTGTGTTGAGTTACAGGTAAAAAAAACAAGGTCTGCATGAGTACGAACGCATAATACCATGCCATATATATAGCCCTATTACACGTGAGACATTTTCTAAACATTGGATGTACAGTACTCACGAGCCACTGTGGAACGTGTCCAGAATGAACAGAAAGAGTATCATGTACCTAAAACCGGCGGTCAGGATGGAAAACGCAACCATTAGCAGCATCCGGCTTACCTCGTCGCCGACCGATCGTCGAATCCTGGAACGGGACCATGAGCCATCGCAAAATACCGCTTGATTCTACATACTTGTTTGATGGTATGCTGCGAACTGGTATAGAACCAGGCCATACAAGAAGGTATTAACTTCGTCCGTAGCAAGTCAGTGACAAGTCGATCACACAAATCCGGAGCGCTCACAGAACACGCCAACTAGGAGGGTACCTGTCATCCAATCTTGTCAATGGAACTGGACTCCCAAACACGTCACCTAAACCTACCGATTGTTGAGTCGTACAAACCCATCATACTAGTACGATCCTGATGATGGAAAAAAGAGCTGAGATAACTTTGAGGGAACGACTCTGACCGCTGCTGAAGTGCTATCTATACTGCTAAAAAAAATTAATTTCCCATGTGTCTGCATATGAACGGAACAGCATTGCACTAACCTAGAGTGCCAGTATCTGAACCAATTCATGAGCATGCCGGAATCTAATTGAGTTCTTTCCAAAAGGGAGCAAACGGCTCCCTGAGCCATTCTAGTTAATTCGGCGGTTGCCATGTTCAAATTTGAATTTGCATCACTGTGTTCGGCTTCGAGTAGGAACTGGGGTTTGATACTAGGAACTGGGACCGACTCAGGGTTCAACTGTTTCAAGTCGTTCGGAATGGCGAGGGTCAAATCATATCCGTCGTCACGGTTGCCAGTGGCGGCCTAATGCGCCGCCTCAACTTTGAATCCAATCGCGAACCATCCTGTCGCTTTTCCGGCTCTCAACTTGATTTACTACGTCGACCGGAAGGAATATTCAATGGCGATGGCGCAGCATGAGGCCCATTAGAACTCCGCCGACAGGGCCGTTCTTGACGCGACGACTGAATCGAAGCTGAACGTTGAGCGATCCCACCGAAGAAGGTTTAGAGAACCTTACTTGAAGTTACTTCCTACTAGGGATTTCTCGGTGCTTCGTACACTGAACCGTAGCACTGCCCTGGTCCCTATTTCAAAATAAATAAATAAATAATTCTCTGACCGTGTCATTCTGGCACTCAATTTCTAGATTTCATATTGTACGCCGACAATGGTGTCTAACACTGGTGCAGAGTGTACAGCCCAACTTGAAACAAAACCGTTAAAACATTATTGAAGGGAGACTGTATGGAAAACGTAGGTACAACCTTCTAATGATAGCAGAGCAACGCAAAGCTGCTTTTAAATTCACTGCCTTAGGTTGATGTCTTTCACGCCACCAACTGAACACCTTCGACAGTCTTAATGGTCGCGGAGAGCCCGGGAGGGATTGAATTGCATGTCTACTATTTCAGAAATTGTATTCGGCGGACCAGCGGACAATGGATTACACTCAAGGGAATCACGTCAGTGAACCCTTCATCACACTGGCGATATTGACATCGATTTAGATGGAAACATTGGGGATAGCAAACATGAACACGCCAAAGCGATTGGTGCTTGAGAGAAGGGTAAACGTGATAAGATACCCCAGCGAAGATGCCTGTCTGGGTGGCACCACAAATTGATCTCTTGTCCGTGCTACGGAGGCCAGTTCGCGGACGGGAAAAGAAAATAATCAGAGTAAATTTGTATTGTCAGTAAGGAATTTATTGTGCTATGCAAAATAGAACGCATTTTTAATGATTGCGGCTACGACAAAATGACCTGGAGGGTCACCGCGCAATTACCAAGGCACAATATCATACTAGTAGGGGCAGATCAGATATTCTACCCTATTCAATCAAAAACCGTATCTCGTTCGCGAAACCCACATTTCAATAAGCCAACCCTCGATGCCATGAACTACGCCAAGAATCGGAGGAAGGAATCGCTATGGATATGATTATACCGAATAAGACCTTGCTTTCGGTGAAACGCTCGATCCTATACTCACTTGGAATTAATTAGATCGAGATTGAATTAGTCAACATAGTACGGCCATGAAGCCGTTTTGGAGCATCAAGAGTACGTGAAAGATGCTGGCTGATTGCTGAAGCGCTGACATATAAGAGATGCTAGATTGCCGTAGTTTCATGCGCTGCAATGCGTTCAGTCACGGACAGAAAACAAAGGTCGGCGCGGCACGAACGTATAATGTATAATATAACCCTATCGAATATTTGAGATATTCCCAAAACATAGATACTAGATCCTGTGTGTTAGCCTCTGCCAGCGCGTACGCACGTCAGTTTGGCGTGCGTCATTGTGCACATACATGCACGTTGGCGGCCCCTTGGCTGCACGTCATTGGTTGTTGCGCGTCGGAGGATAGGACCACGGGGTGGTGCAGTATTAGGAGGGCGAGGGTATGTCGTATCAACTCTGTGTCCCACGGGCTTCGAGGTGCACTTAGGCTGCTGAACATTTGAATCGAGGTTGCTACAATGCTAAGGTGTCAGCAATCTGACAGACGATGTAAAGCGAGGTTCGTACCCCAGTGGAACATTGAAGAGTAACCGATCCGACTCTTGTAAACATTCATATCGTCGTGTATGCGTTGATGATGGACTTAGTTTCACGTCTCTGGGTCATCTGAATCGCGTGTTGCAGGAGGCATCGATTAACTGTCTGATTCATTCTCGTCCACAAATTTAGTTTTTAAATCTGACATCTCACTGCACCCACCGATCGTGGTATCATACCAGCCTATTACGAGGCCTAGTTAGTGACAGGGGATCTGTGCTGACGTCAGCTTCGATCTGTGGAACGAGGATCGTATCCGTTGCTACTCGACCCCCATTATACCAGTGCACCAAGAGTACCCCAAATAAATGTGCAAATTCTCAGCTTCTTCAATTTCATCCCGGGGGAAACCACATGTCAATCGATACCAGAGTCTCAGACCTCTGATGTTTTGCCTGGCAATTCGAGTTGATGACACGATTGGGCTTGAGACAAATTTGGGCCAAACCTGTTCTGTGTTGGAAGAACGTGTATCGGAGAACTCTACGGAAAACCCTGGCCCAGATGAGCTCGATCACGGCGATCAACAAAGCTAGAGGCGCCCTGCTTTGGATTCGAGTTTATGAGAGGCTCTACAAGACGCTCTATGCTGCAGCTTGAACTCGTATTGGTGGGATTCGTGGGAAGAGGTCGACCGATCATGTGCAACATAGCGATGCACCCTAGATGGTGCTGTAAGTCCACAAGGGTTGATGGGAAGCTGACGTACGTACCGTGTCGCTCAAAACATTCTGCCACAGCCGACATTAGTTTAGCAAGAACTTGCCTAGGCCTTTTTCTATATAACCTAACTTACTGGAAACTCGCTGGATTCTATTGAAGTATGTTGTGATTGATCGAATTCATTACTTAAACAGCCCGAGGGCTGTCAGTCACAGAAAACCACGACTTTCCCGTGCTTGTTGTCGGTAGTTACCGATTGTCTCATCTGTAAATCTATCAATATGTTTTGAGCGCGTCGACTTGAGAGGTAGGGCCAAAGACACGCAATCTGCCGCGGGAGCATTGGAGACCCGAGGAGGTCCCCTGAGGCTGTGTATGTGCCTCACTGCCACCGTGACTATATGTACTAATTCTCGTCTGCTTTGCCCATCTGGTGTGGCGACAAAGTTCAAGGGATACGTTCACATGGGCAAGCAGAAGCGTGTTTTTCAAATTCCTCAATGACCAACGGTCCAACGGGAACGCTACAGAGGCGGGCGTTGGTGATCATCACCGATTAAAAGAAATCGAACTTATCGACAACTACAGTACCGCACGTGGAACATACTCAGCATACTTGTTTCCTTGGGTAGGTGAACAAGTTCGGAGTTGAAGCTGAAGGCTGACCGCCACTTCACATGGCGAACGTAGTACCCTTTCGTTATTATTGTATTAGCGCCATGCAGAGCGTGACGAGAGACAGGGTATGTGGCAACGGCAGGGCTGCTATTGACTCGACTCTCAATACATTCATAAGTTGCGGTATTTGCAATATTTAGGACAGTCTTATATGTTAGTCCCGACGTCAATGTCGATGGATCACGAACAGAAAGTAGCTTACCGTTCGGGTGTAGACGAGATTTCAAGTTAATTTCGAATTCCAGACGTGCGCCAAAGCTTCAAGCGACAATGAAATAAAGTCTGCGTCGGGTGCAGATGTTCGCGAAAATTTCAGGTTTCCTTGCTTGGGAATGGGAAGGTTTCGCCCCCATAATTATTAGCCCCTGTCCCTGTATCACCGGAGTTTGCCGGGCTTGCTATGATTACCTAATCCATAATCCCAGCCTAGTTGTGATTGACGAATGCGAGCGTAGGCACTGAAGGTGCTAAAGCAAGCATTCGCCAATATCAATGAATCAATTTGGGCTGTATTTTCACACTTCTGGCAATGTGATCTCAGCAACTTTCTGTTCCGTTATCGTGAAGAGCTTTTGGACAGTTCTGTTGCACATGACCAAGCAAGGTTTCTGCCGACGACAGTCGGCGGTTCCCGAGTTTGGACAAGTTACAAGTATGGACAATAGGTTCTAGGTTTGGGACGGGTCTAAACGATGGGCGACGTCTTCGCCCGCATCTACTACATATCGTGCATTTGTGCCTAACTGAGTGGGCAGACGTACATGACCCACCCAGTGAATTAGGCACAGCGATGGAAAGTAGGGCGAGGCCATCTACCTACCCCTTTCTAGTAGCTCTCTTGCCTGGCACGAATCATGCCAAATAAATAGAGAGTGACAGCATCTTGATGTTGGTAGCGACATTGACGATCTCTTTCGAGCGCGGGACACCAAATAGGCGAGGACGCCAGCACGGACGAGGAAATCTTACTAGTCGTCAATGACGCGGATAATACAGGCCGAGGGCTCGCAGTCGGCTGGGAGCAACGAAATGAACTCAAGTTTGCCGCCCTGAACCAAAGGTAAATACCGTGCTCCCGTCGCGGCGGACGATGGCATCGTTGATGGCAACGACCACTACGCAATTGCTACCATCTTTCTCGACGACCGGCATGATTGATGTTATTCAGGGAGATGCTGAAACAAGAGTGGTCACGGGCCATCAACTCATTTGGTGATCGGCGGAGATAAACACAGACGCAAAGAGTACAAGATACCTTTTTCGATGCATAGCCTGTACGAATTCATTTGCCACGTTTTCGTTGCCTTGAACGTGTTAAAAATATCTGCCGTATGTGTAGCGCGAAGCTGCACCAAGTGTGATCTTAAATGCCATTCACTTGTGTCCAAATGATGGAGGCAGATCCTGATGTCCAAAAAGCATATGTCGAGAGGTGGACGAAGTCTGCTAATGATTGGTTAGGACAGCATACAGTTTGTTCAGACACGCACGCTAGTGCATACCCGATGAATACTTCGGGTCACTGCGGACGGCGGAGGATATAATAATGAAGGGGATTTCGACGGGAAAGAAGACAAGAAGAACAATCAAGATTAGCCTCGATCTATTGCACTGTAGGGTCATCAGCATATATTCTATTTTCTGATTCTCAGCTGAGTGGTAACTTACAGGCGATTTCACCTAGACTCAGGTGAAGGAAGGTCTAGTTAACGATAGTACTAGGAAGAATGACCTGGAGAGTATCCATGAATAAATTATAGAAGAGAAGCTGTAGACAGGTTTACTTACAACTGTTTAGTGAGTATAATTTATACCAGAAGGTTCTGGCATGAGGAGGAACAGATGCAAACGTCTATGAATGCGATTTGGTATACTTGGCAGTCATCAGCATGGGAAGGGGGTTTGACTTTGCCAAAATGCGTCATGCCGAATCGTGCGACAACAAACTGACACCACCAGTTCTGACGGACGTTCTGGTTCAGTGTTTCAAGTAATACACGAAATGAATTGCCTGACAATGATATGTGGCAAATCCGCCTCCTGTGAGAAATGCCCCTACAGTGAGTTGTCATCTCATTGTTCTGAGGTATGTATGAGCCTAGCACATTTGGGAGTCGAGTAAGCTTACGATGGCGATATTTCGTCCATTTCTGTGGTAGGTGAGAAGGCAAAGGCGACAGAACGAGATGAGAACGACTCAGACGAATAGAATACCGCCAAACTAGTCTACCCAACTTGGGTGCACTTGTGACATCATTGACGACGCGATCTGTCGCGGGCTTCAAGGAAATGCCCGTGTGGGTCATATACACGCCGAAACCTTGTGACTACATTCTTGTCACAAGACGTTGGATCGCTCGATCAAACCTTCCCCTATCAGGCGTAAAAAGGAATCATCGAGGATGTTGTCATGATATGCAGAAGGTTGCAAGTCCAGGGTCAGATGCATTAACAAAGGCTCTAGACGCGCGTAAGAGTTGGCTTCGGAGTGTGTGCAAAGTCGCCTGGCTTCTAAATTCTAAACGCATCGCAATCCATCTGCGAACCGTGTCGAGTGCTCAGCGCTCGGGCTTGAGGGGTATTGCGTAGATGGACCTACGGTGGTCGGTCTTGCGGTAAGCTAGTCCATCGTTTTTTCATGCCGTGCTCACTTTTGACGATCAAGCTCCTGTAAACTCGCCAATAGTATTATCTAAACAATCCCGTAGACAGATCATTACTCACAATTACCCAAACTACTTCGATTTCTCAAGTGGTATACTTCCGGTGAGAGTTTGGATGCAATGCAGCGACGGATGGATAAACTGAGGTTGGTTCGAACGTGCTCTGGGCTGTGCATCGTAGTGACAAGGATGTGGTTTCCCTTGCAATCGTATATTATCACCGGATCTCTGGCACGCAAGTGTCATTTTATTCACCGTAGTCGCAAAATGGAAGCCCTTAAAGCTGACCTCTAGGTCCAAGCAATAAACCCACGACTATGCCATGCGTCTATGGTCGAGACAAATGCGTTGTTGATTGAGAAAGACAGTTATTCACGTTGCTCTGGAGTCGTTGATTGGTGAATAGTATGCCTGAATGGACGTACATCAACGACCCCATCGCCTAATTCTACACGGGATGTGCATGAGGCTGCATAATGTGTAGTGTGGAGCACCGGACGTCGATGTGTATGGTGATCCATCAAACCGTAGCACCGCGACCACCTTGTTGGGAAGCACATACACCGGATGACTACGCCCACGGCCGGCGTGATGCAAATCCATTACTGGCCGTATCCTCTGCCGTAAGTTCCAGAACCCGAAACTCCTTGATCAAGAGACCGACCTGCAAGAACCTATAATCGAGTATTGAATTGACTGATGTCACGTTGAGCATAGCCAATCGCCATTTCCGAGGAACGGTGAATAATGTCGCTCCAGACAATAGCATGGCGGAACAAGACAACAGAATGGCGTGTAAACATGCAATATATTGCGCTAAAAATGCCACAGAACATGAACCATTGACGAGAACATGAAAGACAGCCTGCATGTTGCAGGTGGTTGATAGCAACGGCATGTGAGGAGGGAGTCTGGCAGTAAGTGGACGTAAGGCGGGACGAGCCAACCTCACGGTAGTGTACCATAAGCTGGACAAAGCATTCGCGCGTTGGCGGAGAGGATAACATCCAAAGAACAGTGTCTACGACACGGTGGAGTAGCTCCCAAATCAGCAGACGTGAAGTGCTTGACGGCAGCTACGGACGTGACAGCACCCAAAATGACATGTGTCCTTGGTTGGCGTTCTGGTGAACAACTTGTTAACAACTTTGAAAGAGGGAACAAAAGACTGAAAACTGACTTCTTGGATCACATTGAGCTTTAAACATCCTCTCCGAACGACAGTAAACTCTTTCCCTCTTGCTTAGACTTTTTCTTCTTCGATGTCTTTTTTACATTGTTGCTTTCGTTGCTGCTGCCCTCTCCCTCAGTGACGATGAGACGTTTTCGCTTATTAGAGCCCGTGCTTGACTTTGCGTTCGAGGATGAAAAGGACAAACTCGGTGCAGACTGTTTCGGCTTGGCGCTTCCCGCTGGAAGCTGCTTCTTCTCTTGCCTTGTCGACTCGTCGTCAGAAGGAGGGAGCGGAGGAAGCCCTTTTTCTGTTCGAATGATGCATGAACGCGGCCGAAAGACAATGCAACGCAACGACCACACCTTTCCGCCTTTCGTTCTCCGCCTCTCGCTCTGTGAGATGTTTTCCGGCTTTCAATACGACAACCTGGGGTTTCTCGTCCTCGTCGTCCTCGTCCGCACTCCCAGGATCATCATTTGGGCGCTCCGGGATGGCAGGACGAACGGGTATGGGAGGTCTGCCTGAGCCATCGTCGTAGAACTGTGGTTCGTCTTCTTCGTCTTCGTCCGCTACCCCCTTGATTTTGTTATGGAACTTTTGCAGGAATGCGGGTACGTGCGACTGGTACTGGAGTCGAGAAGAAAGTTGGTGTCTCGTCGGTTCCTTCATGGTGTCGCTGAAAGAGTGCTTGCCTTTTTGGGGGTATTGAAAGCTCCACTCCAACCGCCAACGCAACTTGATGACGATCTCTCTGGACGTGCTCAACGATGACATTCTTATCTACATCTTTGCCGCACTTCCCATCCCAGAGATCCTCCATCTTCGGCGGGTAAGCAGCAATGAAACGTGTCTCGCTTGGACGTCCAGCCCACTCACTCCTCGATAGGCATCTCGACAACTCTATCTGGTATCCGAGCAGCACGCAGTCTGGAAGGCTGTGTGCACGAACCAGATCCTCGGACATGGCATTCCATTCCCGCAATGTCCTCTAACATCATTCTCTGGCAAGGATCTCGAACGACACACGCTGCGTGCCTACAAACTGGGTCTCAACTGGAGATCCCCGACGACCACGCTCCATCACGTCCTGACCTTCCCCATCATTCTAGGTCCTGTAGCAGACCTCAAATTTCTTTCGCACCACGGGCGGAACTGGATCATCACCACCTACATCAGCATCTGGTGGTGTCTCTGTCTCAGGGACTGTGATTCCCTACGGGTGGTTGCGGAATGGAATCCCGGGAGGGCGCTGTTCAATGGCTTCGCTGTCAACACAGATGGTCATTCGGATGCAGCCATTGCCATTTCTGTCCACAGAAAAGGGTTTGCGATGAAATGTGTTCGGATTTGGTGTTTCCGCTGAACCGTGTCTAGTTACACGACGGTTGAGATCCTTGGCATCTCCGATGATGCCGCGGGTGGTATTGCCATTCAGTCTAGGCGGTCCCTGGGAACGCCGAAAAAGCCAATTGCTCTCAGCGGGGATCTCCTCGCCCTGTGCGACCACGATTCCGAAACGTTGATACTGAATTGGAAGACACAGGAACAAGCGTTGCTGAAGAGTCCTGATACTTGGCAGGTGATGAAACTGATTTACACCATCTTGGTTGTAATGCACTCAGTCGTGTGTAGGACAAACCGTTGCGTGTCGTTTTCGCGCATGGCTACGTCTTCGTCGCCAGGGCTCGGTCCATCTGTACTTTTGACGAGCCCTCCCTGGTGTTACCGGGCTGCGACCTCAGCATCGTCCTACCTCGTGTTCACAAATCGTTCGGCTGGGTCGACGGCGTGGCTCTCGCTCTGGCAGCTTCTGCGCCGTTCGGTTCCTCTCGGCCCCCACTGACCCTCCTCGTCCGTAGCAGGGGGGACGACCCATGGAGGCCCACGGAACAATTTCAATTCATGACGTCGAACGACGCCGACGATAATATCTCGACCGAATCAGCACCCTCTTCGTTCCCATTCCAACTCTCCTCGAGCCTTTCTTCTCACCACCGGGGTCCCATTCGTTGTGAGGACATGGTTCTTGGGTCCCACGGCACGGCAGTATGGACGCAGCCCATGGAATGGGGTGCAGGTGGTTTGGTCACGGATTACAATGTTCTGGAGGCCATGCCTATGACGACGTCGCGCCAGACGCTGATCGTCGCCCTCTTTCCCGGCCTACTAAACCAATGGTCGTCGGAAGCGCAGATCAAGGTCGCTATGGAGCTCGACGGAAATGACTGCACATGTTTAGACTATGACGAGGCGCGGGGTTTGGTCGCGTTGGGATCGAGTTCGGGAGAGGTCACGTTATACCGGTTGTAAACGGGTCAGACGTCTCTCCCGGTCCTTTTTCATGCGTCTCTTTTCTTATGGGTCTAACCTTTAACCCTGTCATTTCTGGATGACAATCAGCATATGCATAACCTTGTCTTGCATTACCGCTGTTCGACGCATTGTATATCGCACACAGGTATCTCGCTTCGCAATGTTTGAACGTCGTCGTCGATCGACTTCGTACTAATTATCTGTCAAATGCGCGCCATCCGCAGTTGCACGCCGATGCAGATCGCATCGATACGTGGGCAGTCCGACGCCGTCTTTGACAAGCCTATCTAACCCGCTATCGCACGTCATCCGTCCTGCATCGATCTATAAGGCCGATAAGCGTCATCGTGACACGCACGCCTAGGCGTAGCGACGACACGATCCGCAACGTTGCCGTGGCTGACCGTCGTGCATAGACGCACTCGCGACCAACGTCACGATCGCCGTGGTGACGTCCGTCAATGGGTCATGTCCGGAGGTCGTTCGCCATTCTCGACTTGACGGTTCGACGGCGCTCTGCTCGTCGGATCTCACACGTGATCATCCCTCCGACCCCCTGAATTCAGGGTTCGGAAAGACGCTCGCATGCGATGATGACGTACGCGATAGCATCCCGTATGACAGTGCGTGCGCTGACGCTCGTTTGCACGGCAGTGACGACGACACGGCACGTCGAGGAGGGCCCAGAGAGGTCCGGTCCGGTTCCGAGCCGCCCAAGATCGTCTACGAGATGGGGTCCGTGCGACCAAGGGCGACGTAGAAACGTCCATGTAGAATTTACAAAACGGCCGTCGCCACCTGACGCCCAACGCCGAGATAAGCATCGGTGGCGTTCGGCGGTTTTGAACGGCGCTCGGTTCTAGCGGCGCGTCCGCATTGGGTGGACGCGGGGCAAGGCGATGATGCGATGTCGCTTCCGGCGGTGTTGCGCCCTCGTGTTTCCCCGACTCGGATCGTTGCCTT
This sequence comes from Royoungia palumana, assembly GCA_038089855.1. Lineage (NCBI taxonomy): Eukaryota > Fungi > Basidiomycota > Agaricomycetes > Boletales > Boletaceae > Royoungia > Royoungia palumana. Next base: position 26,807 of record JBBPLQ010000215.1, read on the forward strand.
GCGCGCGCGCGCGCGCTCGATCGGGCGACGTTTTTTGAGCATCGGGTTCGGAACGAACGCGCCATGTCGAGGACTGCATGCGCACACGGATGCGTGACGTGCGAGAGAATGGCGTTGTTGATCTGAACGTCGCACATGGGGCGTGAGTGATGTTTGGAGGCCCGTATTGGGAGTCGTCGTTGTGTACTCCGTCACGTTGTGCACATCGATCGGGCCCGCGTGGGAGCGGCAGACTGGATGCGGTGCAGAATGTTGGACGATTGCGCCACCGATCTGAATGAACTGATACTTTGTGGGCCCGTGTTGGTGAGTTTGGCGGCGGTGGCGGCGGCGGCGAGGTGAATCGTGGAGACGTACGGGTGGAACACAGGATTCGAGACACCATCACTGACGCACGCACCGAGTAGTTTTGAAGACGCGAAAGCGAGCGTGCAAGGTTGGTTTGGGACAAATCAGACCGTGGTCACGAGCGCCGAACGGGGTTTTCGTGAGATGATGAAAAGGTAACGTAACATGTGAGCAGCACTGGGACTCGAGGAATGCGGTTGGTGGTGCCAAGTGCTTAGGTTGGGGGAGGAGCACGTCAGTGGGCTGACCGACTGGTTGGTGCGGTCCACCATGGCCGAGCATGCTGGCGAGGCCGTTTGGGACGTGGCCTTGATGTCAAAGTAAGCGCAGGCCAGTGCTGCAGGTTCGACAGGGCGTTCCTGGAACCTTACCCACGCGCCCCGCATCCCTTGATCTGAGCAGCCACCGCTCCGTAATGACAGAAGGCGGTCACACGGGCGATAAGGACAAGCTTTTGCGATGCGGCTTCGACCGAAACTCAAACGAACGCCCATAAGGACAAAGTTTCTTTTTCGAACGGCGGTCTCACCGTCATGACGGAAAGGGACATCGGGGCTAGATCGATTGTGATCTGATAGCGATTAGCAACTGAGTTTATTTTGGAGAGGAAGAAAGAACGTGGGGGCCTCGCGCAGGGAGCACGACGGGACGGATCTAACGAGTTTCAGGGATGACGGTGTGTTGTGGGATGCGGCATCCGATTTTTAGGACGGGGCTGTGTATGAAGGAGGAAAGGTGAGACCCCTAAGTATATATAGTGGTGGGGCGGCATCAGGGAAAGAGGGCATCACGCGCGTGTTATTAATGAGCAGGGACTGACAGAAGCCAAAGGCGAAAATGAAAACAAGGTGGGTGAAATGAAGGATGGAATGGAATGGAAGGAAGGCGCGAGAAGAGAAGGGGGCGTGTGTTGTGGCTGGAAGGGTCCCTGAAGGGTGTCGTGCAGCGATGGCGGTCTTTGTGGCGTGAAGGAGAGGACGGCAGGGGCAACCAGGCGAGGGTTAGAATCTAGTGTGTGATGGGCGGCGGTGGTGAAGCAGGAGGGGATTGCCAACGGGGTGGACAACATTAAGTTCAGAGAGAGAGCGCGCCTGTGATATGATTGACTCGGTGATCGATGGAGGCTAATGGGGGAAAGGCCAGGGTTCTGTGGCACTGGCGAGCGGGGAAGACGAAACGCCACCGAGAAGCGAAGACGGGGTTGCCGTGCGGGAGATGGGCGGGACCGACGAGCTCGAGACGGTCGAGTCGATCTGGATACCGCGACACGTGTGGCCGTGGTGTCCACGGTACGGAGGGCGTGACGCGGCGAGAGGGAGCTCGACTGCGGTGGGGGGAATCGAGATCCAAAAGCGGCATGACACGTGGTGAGGAACACATCGGAGATAGATCTGAGGAGACGCAATCCGGGGTGCCACGATGCACCGATATAGAAATATGGATCGGATGGGATCGCGCGTGCAGGGGGTGATGAGGGTGATTTGGGGTGTGCGTGCGGGCGTGGTCTGGGTCTGGTGGGCAGAGGGGGGGGAGACAGCTGCGTACGCGCGCTCTGGGACGGCCCAGCGATGCGATGCGAGTGCAGGATCGGGGGCATCGGGGAATCTGAGGACGGCCAGATTTGGAGCGTGTGAATGCATGGCAGATTTGCATCGTGTCAGCGGGTGCAGGTGAGATCCGTCGCCATCGGGAGATGCACTCGCAGTCTCCGCTCGCTTTCTCTCTCTAATACGCTCTTCTACGACTCTCGACGCCAGATCCCGTGTCCCCGATATTACCGTCCAATGGCTCACCCAAACCGCCATCCCAGCACCTCAAATAACGCACAGCCCACAGAGGTCCGTCTGCCACCCCTCAAGTCGCTCAACTTTCCGCGTCGCCCGGGCCAGCACGACCCCGAGCCTGCCTATGCCTACGACGTGCCCGCAGAGTCTGCCAACGCCGCCTCCTTCTCCGCCTTTGGCTACCCAACCCCCACCCCCACCTCCGCCCCCGCCTACCCGCACCGCCAGCCATTCGCGTTTCAGCACGCCCCGTCCCAGAACCCGCACCCGCACGACGGCGACACTTGGCAGCACCACCACCCGCATGCTCCACCCCCGTCTGCCTCGGCTCACTCCCAAACCCCGTCCCAGGTCCACCCCCAGCTCAACCCCGCCCAGAACTCTTCCTTTGCGCGCACCACACCCCTCGTGCCCACCACCGTCGACCCGCCCACCGCCGCCGCTCCCCGGACCGCCTCTGCATACCAAAAACGCCCCCCCCCCTCCCCGTACACCCCACACCCCTCCCATTCTTATAACCCCGCCTACCCCTCCTCCTCTTCCGCCTCCGCCCCGTACACCCCCTACAACCACTCCCCACCCTTCGCCGCCAACACGACGTCCCCCACGTTCAGTCCATCCACCTCCCCCTCGTACACCTCCGCCCCCGCCAATGCGCCCTCCTCATACCCTTCCCACCACGCATACCCGACACCCACCTCCGCATACCCGCATCCTCCCCCTTCTCCCACCCCAACGCCGACTCAGCCGCCTCAGCCGCACCCGCACTCACACTCTTCTCACCACTACCCTCCCCCTGCGTCCGCGTCCGCATACGCGTTCGATGACACCAGGCCCAGCACGACGTACGACGCCCCAGCGCCTGCACCTCCCGTGCGTGCTCACCCCCAAGTACAGGATACCCGGTACGTAATTCGCTCTCCAGCCTCAGCGTGTCCGCCGATTCGCCATCCTCAGGGACTCCCGCGTTCCGATCACAGATCGCACCCGGTACGCCCAGCCTAAAACAGCCGACTCCCGCGTGGAGTCCCGTCACGAAATGTACGCGCACCATCCTGCCCCCACATCCGCACCGACTTCGGCACCCGTCGAGGCGAGGCAGCCTTTCCCTCAGCCCGAGACACGCCCTGCTTATTCGCATCAGGCGGACTCCCCGCGTCCGGGAACGTCCTATGCCCAACCACAGCCCCCCACGCCTCACGTCCAGCCAGAGGTCGCCCGATCGTACCTTCCAGAGCAACGCACGAGCGCATATACCCAGGACACAAAACACCCTTTCCCTCCCCCACAGCCTCCGACGCGCACTGCAACCACCTATGCTCAGGATCCTCCCGCTCGCGTCGCTTACCCGTCAGAGACCCCGACGCGCGCCGCCCTCGCACAAGATTCGCGCGTCGCCTATCACGGACAAGATTTTCATGGCAGCAACAGGGGCACGACAGCCCCTCATGTAGCAGAGACGAGGCAGTCATCCGGATATGTCGCCGCCCAGGACACGAGGCACGGGTACGCTTCCGAGGCGTCTCCCGTGCAATCATCTTATCTACCACCCGAGCAAAGACAGCCACCGCAATACATTCCGAGCAATGCTGCTCAGAGATCCTCGTTGACCGATTCACGCGCTGCGGGTGCCTATCCCGTCAGTAACAACGATGCCTCAAGAAGCAGCTACACCGCACCCGATTCCGTCTCGGTCCCAGTAGTCGTACCCTCTCAGCGTCCCCCTCCGCCCCCTCCCCCGCAACAGCTCACGCGACAAAGCGCACCCTCACATGGCTACTCGTCCTATGCCCAATCGGGTTACAATGGTTCGCCAGCATACGCTTCGCAGCACGCTTCTGCTGCCACAACGCCGCATACACAACCGCAATCTTACATCCAACCACCACAAACGGCCTCGCATTCGTCCCACGTGCCCCAACCTCTACATGGTCCCCAATCTTCGCATTCGGCACATCCGCCCTCCCAAACTGTACCTGCGCATCCAACCCACGCGCAAATCCAATCGTCCCAATCGATTCCACACGTACAAGCTCAACAACAGATGCACCACCCCGAAGCTACGCGTCCCGCGTATGTGTCTCCCGCGGAGACCATGCATGCGAGGGAGGCGAGGTTCCCTGCGGGCGCCATGGCCGAGGAGGATCGCGAACGAGAACGTGAACGAGAGAGAGAGCGTGAACGCGAACACGAGAAGGAGCGCGAGCGAGAGAGGGAACGTGAACGTGAGCGAGAGAGTCAGCGGGAACGGGAACGAGAGAGTCAAAGAGAGAGGGAAAAAGAGCGCGAGCGACTGGCAGAGCTGAGGGAAAAAGAACAGAGGGAGAGAGAGCGGGACAGAGAGAGGAACGGCGTCATGCATGAGGTGCTCAAGCACTGCACGGTGCTCTACAATTTCGCGACCCGTTACGGTGAGCGCACACTGTTCTCTGCTCAGCTCTCCTGATATTTTTCAGCCCAACTGCAATCGTCGACCACTCTCGTACAACCATCTCCGGACGAGCTCGCGGAGATGACTCGCCGTGCTCAAGAAGTCGTTCGCCTTCTTGAATCTCTGCGATCTCCCTCTTCAGGCAAATTGACAAATGCATCTATATCCTCCACCCTAGTACCCTCCTCGGCACCCCATTCGTCTATCGCATCGCCCGCATTTGGTGACCGAACCAATCCTCATTCCGGTCCTTCGGGTGGGACATCGATCGATCTGGACACGCGCGCACCCAAACGTCCATGGGAAGAGACACAGAGCTCCAGCACCCTCCCACACGTCTCGCAACTCCAGCTCTCCAGCTCGCCGATCGGCACAGGCCAGGGTGGACAAACCGCTGCCGAACGGAGTGCCGCCGAGAAGGACATGGAGATCATCCGCACCAAGCGTGCGCTCACTACGAGTCTGGCAGCCGCAGCGGCGGCAGCGGGCGGCACAGGATCCGTAGCAGGTGCGATCGGCGGTGCGGTGGGTGCCGGGAAGAGCAAGTATCGCAAGCGAAGCGTGCGTGTGTGTATCTTTCATGGCTTTTAGTACCGACTGACCGACCTGCGCACGGCGTAGCGCGCGACGCCCCCCGGCAAGTGTCATTCGTGCAACATTCGCGAGACGCCCGAGTGGCGGCGGGGCCCGGATGGTGCTCGGACGTTGTGCAACGCGTGTGGTCTCCGTACGTGTTCGTTGGCGCTCTGTATGCCCGTTTCTCTGACGCACAACGACAGACTATGCCAAGCTCGTCAGGAAACGCGACAAGGCGCTCGCAGCGGAAGGCGGCTCTAGCACGGTCATGCGCATTGACATGGACATGCTTCGTGCCTCGGCGCGCGCTGCCGAAAACGAAAAAGCCGCTCGTACCGCCACGCACGGTACGCATGCCAGCGGTGGTCCCTCTGGGAGCGGTTCGAACGCCGCCGAGGACATGGACAAGATGCACGCACACACGAGTTCGTTCCAGATCGTGCCGATGAATGTGAGCATGGATAACGACGCGTCGACGGCGACGGCGGTGCAGACGCAGAACCAGCAACAGAGTCAGCCGGCGCAGGCGCAGGCGCCGCAGCCCGCGACGCAAATGCCGACGCCGGCGACGACTGGCACGCCCCATCTCCATGCACATGGGGTCGGGTCGGGACAGCAGCACTCGGCGCCGACGCACTACTCGCACGCGCATACCCAGAGTCAGAATCAGAGCCAGACGCGCGCACCGCCCCCGCCGTGGGCAGGAAAAGCGTACGGGCAAGAGATGCAGCACCCCCAACAATCGTTTATGCGGACGTCGCACTCGGTGTCGAGTGGGGCGTCCCCACCCTGACCACGTTTGCAAAAACACAGCATTGTGCCATCGGGCATGCATGATACCTTTTGGTGATTTGGATCACACTGTGCACTTCTTTACTTTTTTTTACCTTTTTTTTTTTTTGTTTTGAACAAGCCACAATTGGCCGAAAAAGAATATCCATGTCCACCTTACACACGCTCGACGACGCAGTTAATCCATGTATGTACTCGTTTCGTAGATACACGTCCACCACCTCTGGTGCGCATGCTTCTTGTCGTCCTCGTTTGGATCGTTTATGCGCCCGCACGCTTTTTTTATCCTGTTGCATATGTCGCCCTGCTGTGACACGTTTTGACCGTTGACATTGTTTTATACCGACGTGTTGTACCGAACGACCGTCCGACGGCACGCGTGCGTCGTTTTTGGGGGTGGCACGTCCCTGCTTTGTACGCGCGTACCGCCGATGACCTAAAATGAACAAGTCGTCCAGCGCGTCTGGACGGTATCGCCGGTAATCACCTATCGCCAGCATCGATCGGGGGTTGGCGACGGAACGGCGTCCGCGCGATGGCTGATGCCGATGCGATCGCCGGATGCATCGATCCGAACCCAACAGCGACCTCGGTGGCGTTCGATGACGTGCCAGTGCAGGACGGGACGGGGCACAGGGCTCGACGTACGAACGCGCGAGGCCCTCGAAAACGCCGCCCCAGGAGACAGAACGGGAACGCGGGGACGTCAGCGATCGGTCCAACGTGCGTGCGATGCATGACCGCGGTCTCGTCGACAAAGATGGGGGAGGTGCGCGCGCGCGTTCACGGGGTCGGTGAGCCCGCGGTGGACGAACGCGAGCGGGGAAGCGCAGGCAGAGCGCGATGGGTCGACGTACGCGGAGACAGGTGGGAACGCGCACGAACACGAACACGAGGGATGCACGCGTCCGTCCATCCATCCCAATCCAAAATAGACGACCGCGGACGACGAACCTCGGAACGGACGCGGACGATGGGAAAACGCCACAATGCACACGAGACGGGGGTGTCGTAAGACGAACCCCCCCGGGCGGGTGGAGAAGGGCTTTGGTCCGTGATGGACTCGTTCGGAAGGCGACGAGGTAAATTTAAACTTGACTTTGGGACCATATTGAGCAACTCAATCTGGCGCTCGCCTCCACGGCGTCCGAACGAACGCACACACGCGGACGTTGCTCGCCGTCGATCGGGGTCCAATGTCCGCTTCGTTGCCGTCCGGCTCTCAAGCATATTCCCGAGGCTTCCCGAGAGGTTCACGATCGGTGTTCTACGAAATTGCCAGTCAAGGGTGTCTGCGTGTGTGGATATCAAAAGACGTACGGGTCGATGTGTCATCGTGGTCGCCTCTGCAATTACCTACACGTACCCGCCATCGGTCTCACGATGGCTGATTCGCGAAGCGTCCCAAAGGGGTCGTTCATCACCTAGAAGCAACGTACGTCCATCTTTGGGTGGTCAGATGACGGTACGATTCTCCCCTTCTTTGCCGTGGGACGTGATCGTGCTCGCACTCACCCCTAATCGGTCGAAACAGGTGCACTTCTTCACCCACGCACAGCCTGCGCGTCTCGTGTTCTCGTGTTCCGGGTTGCCCATCCAAGTCTGGTGTCTGCGTGGAACGGCCACAAGGTGGAATAGACTGCGTTCCATTCAGAAAGGGACAGGTACGCGCGAACCCGGTTGACCATTCATTTACCCATGCCCTTGAGCGCTCACTGAACTCAAAATGCAGCCATCCCCATTTGACCACACGCCCGAGCCATCTTGGCGCCCTTTGGAATCGCCGGTTGCCAGAGACCGCAGGATCAGATTTGCCAGATGAAACTGGGGCTTGTGTCGTTCGACGCCTTGGCCATCCTGGCGTTGACGAACCCTTGGATTCGGACCTCGTCCGTGCATTCAAGCATCGCCCGTGTTTTGGGACGTCTGCGGGCGCTCACATGCAAGCCCTAGCTAGTTATTCGAGCGTCCAGTGCCAGTGCAAGCATCCTGGGTGAGCGATTCGAGTCCGAGCTTTGACTCGTCTCTGCGCCACGGCTGATCAAGTGGACATCCTTCCGTCACCTTGTCGACGCGCGTCATGATAGAGTAGATTGAGCGCTCGGTTTCAAGTTGACGTCTTGCCGAACCTTTTTTGTTCGCTGCAATTGGTCAGGATTTGCTTCCGCATCATGATAGATCAAGAATCACGTCTAGATGAAACAAGGTTTTCGCGGGTCGATGTTGCGAGATCGTGCAACCGTTTTCAGAATGTAAGATCCCTAAAGGGTCGTCCAATCGGGAGAGGACACGCTCGAGGACTTGGTATGATGGGTGACGTTACACCATCATCTACGAGAACATTGATAGGCTTAGGATCTCTTGGAAACAGATTGTGAGATGTGTGCTGTTCAGTTGTTCTGGGTCGGTGACGATCTTGGTGTTGTTACAAGTCACATGTCCTTGCCAACCAATACTCGTGTTTATCCAATCGAAAAACGGTATCGGTCGAGAGCGTGAGTTCAACCACTGCTCAGATCAGCAACTAGTTCGGGCGTTCGGGCGCCTCATGAGAACTAAGGGGTCAATACACAATCGGGAGGATTCGGAATGAAGGGATACTCACTTCCGGGTAACCTGCACCGTTCGGGTTCGGCCAATTTTGGACCGAGCAAAGCCCCGTTGCGCCCCGAGGGTAATAAAATCATAAAGTTAGTTATATTGCTCTCCATTTTCCGTTTTTTCACGAGATCTTTCTCCGAGTAATTTCACGGATCTGGTCAATTTTTAGCTTTCGGAACGTTGATCGCTGTGTTCGCTGTCGTGAATGGGCTTGAGAATGAAACGAATCGACACTCCCACTCTATTTACGCCGCTTATGCAAGCACGCGGACGACGAACCAACACAAACTTCATCCAATTCGTCCGCGAGGATCTTGGCACAGGGCACAGGCTTGGATTTGCTAGAGATGCATAGAAGTTATGTTCGTGCAGCACAATCCATTTCTGCAAAACCTCTAAACCTTGAGCAAGCAAGTGCGGCCATTTACCCGCCCCTCCCGTAAGTTTTCCTAGTGAGGAACATTGAACGGATTGACGAGTTTCAGATTATATCGTAGATTGTTGAGAGCACACAGGAGACTCCCGGTTGACATGCGTTCGCTCGGAGACGCATACGTCAAAGACGGTGAGTTGCAATATGATCCTCATTTCCCGCCGCTCAAAAAAATGTCCCACCGCCAGAGTTTCGACGTCATCGGGAGGTGACAAATCCTGTCCACATCATGGGTTTTCTAACGCAGTGGAAACTGTATCTCGATGAACTGCCCCGTGATCCAAGCGCCAAGAATTTTAAGAAATTAGATCCCACCGCGTTCGAAAAGGTGAATCGCGACTACGAACGCCTTATTGACTTGTCTGATTATGTAGATGTCTCCAGAGCAGCTGGGGCAGCTGTACGAGCTCATGCACGCGTCAAAGGATGTTTGGAAACCTATCGACGAGGGCCCAAAACGTAGCAGTTCTTGATACGGTGCCGTGTCTATCTCATACCTGATTGGGGTAAATACATTGTTATGATCAATCGCCACGAATAATCCCAAGGATGGCGGTCTATGGTCGGCATTTGCCACGCTCGAGCCCACAGTAACAGCTTCCGGTGTCTGTCTGGCCGCCGAATTTGATTCCGCGTGCATTCGTGGGCCAAATTTGCCTGACTATAAAGGGTCCAAAAGTCTTACGCTGGGCTTACATCGATCATCATGTCTCAGGCGGTGGTCAGTCTATACTCGTTCATTTTTCCTGCCCGAGTTTGTTGACAACTACACAATAGTCACTTCCCTCCAACAACCGGCCCTATGCCGATCTCCCTCCTATCATCACTCAATTATTTGAGGCCAAGGCACGCAAAGGTACCTTCGTCGTCGATGCTCCAAGTTCTCACGTTGAAGCGACGATCAGGTTTGACTTTTGAGCAGCTCGCACAAGCTATCGGAAAGGACGAGATCTGGGTCGCCGCAGCTTTCTATGGTCAGGTGGGTTTTCAGATCTCTCTCAGCGCACGATCGATGGGTACGAGTACAGATCGCCTTGATTAATATACTACCCCTTTCAGGCAAAATTATCTCCGGAAGAGATCGAGGCGCTCGCGCGCGTGCTTGAGATCCCCCTTGTGTCTATCCAAAGCCAGTTGGGTTCGCATTGGTGGCCGAATCGTGGATTGGGACCCATCCCCCCGACGGATCCTGTGATTTACCGGTTGTATGAAGTGAGCTTGCCCCTCTTGAGTGGAACTGCCCGGCACTGATCCATGATGGGTACAGAGTGTGTTGGTATACGGTCATGCCATCAAGGTACGTGATACCCCTCCCAAGTTTCGAGTGTTTTAACTCAAAACACCCATGACGTCAGTCTGTTATTCACGAAAAGGTACCTCACTTGCAGTGATTTGTGAAGACGAACTGACATGCCCACCCAGTTCGGTGATGGGATCATGTCTATGATCGACTGCAAGGTTAACGTCACCAAGAAACCCGATCCAAAGGGTGACCGTGTGGTCCTGACATTCGAGTAAGTTATCGGTGTTCCCCAAAGCCATCGTTCTAATCCTTCCACAGCGGAAAATTTTTGCCCTATGCCAAGTGGTAAATCCGACAGACTC
>JBBPLQ010000216.1:0-37368 GCA_038089855.1 Royoungia palumana
GTGCACTTTCTATGTCCTCTTTTATCCAAATGTCTTAGTTGTCCATTGCTCAGACTAGTAGTATGTATAGTTACTATTTCTCAAATCTTAATCAATTTTGCTGTCATTCATTATATGCATCATAAGACGAGTAAGCTGAATGAGCAGCAATGAGATGAACGAGACAGAGTTTAATGTTTGCTAATGACCTAATTCGGCTCGTGGTGTGTGGCGTGCTTAGCAGTGTTCTGTGAGTTCGGTAAGTTCATATAACCGACCATTAGCGCGAATTAGACTTTTGTCAAAGTACTGATGCAGCATATCCTCGTGCACTACGATAATCTCGCATGCCTTGTTGAGCACATCAACAACACTCTGGGGAAGCTTCCCTTTTCAAAGTTTTCGCAATCTCGTCTCGGCCACGTAGTTCCATGATACCGGCTATCGTGTTGGCACCCCTCACGTCCTGGCATCCCCATCAAACACTCCGGAATTGTGCTTGTTCTGGCGAGACTCACAACCGCGCCGAAACTCATGTCTTATCAACTTAGGATACAAAAGGCCCCGAAGACTCGAAGCGACGTTCGCAGGGCCGTTCGTCCAGATGCTGTGTTTCACTTTTGGGTTCTTTGACGTGTACTGCCTAAGTAAAGGGCCCAGGAACTCATAGCACTCGCTGGCCGTCAACTTTTCTGCTTGAATTCGCGATGAGAAGAAGTGCTAACCATACTATATACAACTCTTTCTGAGTCTTCTAATTCAATTCCGTGTGCCTACGACGGGGACCCAGGCGGATCGGTTTGCTGGTGATTAAGATTCTGCCATTCGCTATGGCCACTTGTGAATAAAGTGAGGTAGGATAGTAGCGTTCGTGTGGAACAAGACCCACTGATAAATCTGACACGTGGAAGTGGCTGTTCGAGAACTGGAAGTGTGACTGGTGTCGAGCCGTAATTAACCCTTAAGTTACCAATCAGCAATATACCTGCCAGGGGCTCGTTCAGTAGGGATACTGGATGACCTGGGCGAACAGCATACCTGTGTCCGCGTTGTCCGGAACGCAATAGATATCACAGTGAAACCACCCAAAATCAACCCGTGTAATATCACTCATATCCCTGTGAAGGAAGGTGTCTGAGGAAACAAATCGTACAGGACACGAGAACATGCGACGTGCCAAGCGAGATGAATATATTGGCCTTGTCTCCAGCGATAAGGTATGGGGGGCAGTCTGAAAGTGATCTCCGCGTTGTGAAGGGACTGGGCCCGGCAAACTTGGAGTAGTGATGTGGTCAGGAGAGGAAGTAATGGAATCAAATACTTGGGGGTAGTCATAGCGAAAATCGAAAGGATGGAAAGTTCGAAGGTGGCAAAATCTTGAAAGGTATCTGACGGAGACGAACGTTTTTATAGCCCACCGGGATGTAGAAGATACCGCAGCTCGATAGTTTCAGATCTCAGCCTGAAGGTTATATGGTGAAATGTCACCATAGATCGAAATCGTTAGGAAACAGTGGGATTTCAAGCCTCAAGTTGGACGGGCCACAGACGCCACACTGTTTCTGATCAGTTTCATGTGCAGACACAATAAATTTGGGAATATACACAACAAGAATATACGGCTGAGTATCGGCAGTAACCATGCCTGTACTAGTCTCAGTTCCATCCATTGCCGCGATTTCTATATTTTAAAAACCCGCGCCTTTGCAAGGCTCCACTGTCACTTGTCGTAACGTGACGGCGTGTCTCCATTGAAAAATTGATGAGCAAGAATTACATACCATCAGGCGCAACCCGTTGATGTCAACCACAAAAGTTCCAACAAGATTGTCCTGCGCAACGTCATTTGTTGATAACCTGAGGCCGAGCTCGTTGTAACTCAAGCGCATCCTTGGGCGTCATTACAATCATACGTGGGACGGGTGGGGAAACAGTAAGGCTTATAAAATTAATATAAATAGTAGTGTGGTGAGGCGCCTTTTGATCCCGAGCGGTGGCGGAGCGACTGGCAGGCTGAGTTCATCGTGTACATGCGAGATGTGAGGCGGGGTGAGATGATGGACGACTTTACGTCACTGTCGCCTTTCCAGATAGCACACACGAAATCTGAGGACCGAGAGTGCGAATGTGTGACGTCACTCGCTTCCTAAGCGGTTGCTAGTCCCACCTTGTGTAATGAGGGTGCCAGTGACCCTCATGCACCAAACGTTTCGCAAGACTTCTTGCTCACTCTCTTGAAGGAGCTAGCGTATACTGGGATATCAAATCCTGTCATGGCTACACCGATCAATCCTCCTACGATCAATCCTCTTTAGCTCTGGACGGCAAACTTGAAGAAACCACGGTCTTATCACAACCGATCATGATCTGGTTACATTCACTTGAAACAGTCCATGACTCCCACAGTACGATAGTGGCTTAGGCCATCCTGCAAACACTGATCCAATATATTCATCAATAACTGGAAGAGACCGTACAGTCACCCTGCGGTTCGGAATCACACGATCGGGCTATTATGACCGGGTCATTCTGATTGTCATGATCGGGCCATGGTGATGATGTACTGCTTGTTTCAAAAGAAGCTATAAATATCCTTGTGAACTCTCCTACGCCCTTTTTGTCCACTGTCATGTCAACTCCCAACCCGCCTCTTCTCGGTGACGAGCACGGAATTCACAGAATACACTTGATTGGAAACAGTGGTATGTCAGTCTCACATATCACATCTATGTTTCAGTCGCCACAAAGAAAGCGTTTGTACTAGGAACGGGAAAGGCAAGTCTTCACAGTCGTTTGAAATCACTGGGTTATCAAGTTACGTTCCTCAGACCACGCTCGGCACTTATCTTTCGGTCAAGCTGAACCTCCCTTACCTCTCCCTCGATGAGCTTGCATGGAAGCCAGGATGGAAAAAGACGGCCAATGATGAGTTCAAAGAAAACGCTGGCATATGGATGGCGCAACACTCTCGAGGCTGGATTATTGATGGAAACCATATTCCGGTGTTGGGGACGTTGGTTTCCGATGGTGCAACGGACATCATATGTGAGTTTGACTCGCATTGCGACCGTTCTTGGGTTTTCAGTCGTCAATAGGGCTAGACCCGCCATTATATTATTATCTTCCTCGTCTGCTGTGGCGGACATTGATGCGCCTTCTTGGCTTGGGTTCGCTATGCGCCGAAGGTTGCAAGGAGACCTGGAGTAGTGTCCTTTCCAGCGAGGGCATCGTTTGGTGGTCCATAACAAATCATAGCATTTCGAGGGCCAGGTACGGGACGTGGCTCATGCAGATGGGCGTTGACGTCGGAGGGAAGATGAGACGATTGGATGAGTCCCGGGGCGAATTGACCAGATGGAAGGGTGAACTTGACGAACATCTCAAGCGACCGTAACTTACTTCACGTACGTATGTATGTGGCTGTTATGTCGGTGAGAGCCCAGAACGTTCGATGATGACCTCACAGATAGTGATCTGCCATTAGTGTCCCACTGGGTCTATACCTGAAATGAGCAATGCGTGTCGGCACAAATGGGGCTGTACAGTGCGGTTCCGCACAAGTCCTGCGGCATCGTGTGAGTCATTCGGTTGTCTGCAACCACCATGTCCACTTTTAACTCACCTCTCCTCGGTGACGGGCATGGGAATTATAGGATACACTTGATAGGGAATAGTGGTACGTCAGTTCCATGTCAGTTTCCCATGTCTCAACCACACTGGAGAACCTGTTCGTAGGGACGGGCAAGGTGAGTTTTGCAGGCGGCGTCGGGAGATCGTGGTATACTCGGACGCCCCTAGTCTACGCTCGGTGCCTATCTTTCAGCCAAGTTAAATCTCCTACACATATCGCTCGATGGACTGGCTTGGAATCCCGGATGGCAAAGATTGAAGAACGATGAGTTTAAAGAAAAAGTCAGTGCCTTGATGGTGCACAATACCCAAGGCTGGATCGTTGATGGAAACTACATTGGGACATTGGGAACACTGATCAGTGACAACGCGACGGACATCATCTGTGAGAATGTTAGAGCTGGCGCCGCGTTTTTCACTTACGAAATGCACTTTCAATCAACGATAGGGTTAGATCCCCCATTACACCATTATCTCCCTCGCGTCATATGGCGCACGTTCTTGCGCATTCTTGGTCTGCGCTCGCCATGTGCCGAAGGTTGTAGGGAGACTTGGAAGGAAATTGTTACAAAGAAGGGAGTCGTCTGGTGTTGCATAACAAACCATGCCGTTAAGAGGGCTAAGTATATGCCATGGCTCACACAGATGAGCATTGAAACTGGAGGGAAGATGAGACGGTTGGATGAAACCCGTGGTGAGCTGGCCAAATGGAAGGATGATCTCGAAGAGCATCTTCGGCGAATGTAGTTCGTTTTATCTACAGTGCACGTGAATTTCCCGCTACCCGTTACATCAATGAGCCTCCATGACTACGGATACATATAGCGAAATTAATTCATTGAGTAGCCTGAATCTCCTTTCAATGACTTACAGTGCCAGTGAAAGTTCGCTTGTCAGTTATTGAACCCCACTCTGCGTCCGACGGCCTATAGAGTTGCGAGCAAAAGCGACGACTTGTAACGCACCGAAAAGAGGCATTGTAGCTATAATGACTGTATCGGAAAGCGAACAGACTCTCAGTGAGAGTCTAGAGTTCAAATTGAATGTCGAACCTGAGCGTTTCCAAGTGGGCGTCCATTTTGACGGTGCTTCGGCTCGTCTCAGCGACAGCCTGAGTTTCGCAGCCACTTACGGCATCGTTCGAGACTTCTTTCCTCGGAAATTAATTATATCACTGGATGACGTTAACTTTGCCCATAGGGCTGAAGCGCTGATGCGGCCGTGTGGGCCCGGTGTCCGGTAGACTTGGAAGATTTTTGAGGGATAGGAAAGCACAGAGAACAGCACCAGAGAAATAATGAACCGCGAGAAATTGACTTGGGTTATAATATTTTGACAGTCAGCGCCTCGATGTGATGCCAAACTTTTCGGTTACACCAAACACTGACTTGCCGCAATGCCAAATCCCGATGAACGTCCTCGTCCCAAAAGGCTTGAGTCTCTTGCTCTTCACAACACTGGTACTATGTTGGCGAACTCACCTCGTGTCCCAAAATTGCCAGTACCTTTCTTGGTCGCTGTTAAACTAGCATCGCCAAGGCATCAGCTGCAGAGGATAAAGGGTTTCGTAAGTTCGTTGCACCGTGGGTCAGATACTAGGCTACCCTGCCGTTAAACAACTCACCCTGAACGCGGACGTACTCAAATCGCAACCGGGTTATGGGAACATAAAGGACTTCACGCGCACAATGAGTTATCCCTCAGGCCGTTATTCTCCCTTTCTTCACCGCGACCAACTTGACTGGGCGTTTCCATCGCGGGTGTTCAGCAGTGTGGATATCCGCATAAAATGGTCTCGCCAGCAGGTGTCTCGTATGTTTTCCTCATGCTACTCTACAATCGGCATTGGCTGAGGTAGTGATTGACATTTGGTAGGTTGGGACCCATGTTCGTGGGGTTCGTGCTGGATACCGTCCTGTATGGTATCGTGGTAACTCAATCGCTCGTTTACTTTTCGTGCTATAAGAGGTGCGTTTGTCGGCTGAGTCGTTGAGAGGCCCGTGGATGACGACCCTCTTACCATAGTGACAGCCTTTGGTTTAAACTCTTCGTACGACCAACCACTCGAATGCCGTGGTTCTCGTCCTCACATCTTCTTAGGTTGCAACTTTACTAGCATTAGATACCCTCAATGTTGCTTTAGAGTTCGTCTACATATATGACGCGCTCATTAGCCATTTTGGTGAGTTGTTTCGTTTTGTGTTCTATGGCCAAGCATCCTCTGACTGTCAATCAGGGGATTCGAATGTGTTATTTATAGCAAATTGGAGTAAGTTACCCGCCATAAACAGTGATTGTAATGGTTGACTATCTGACACTGTAGTCTTTTCCACCGGTAATATTCCTTCAATGCTCTTAATGACAGTCTGTTGACTTCTTTATGTGTCTAAGTCCCTGGTACAACCGTGAGTGAAATATAAACTAACTGTTATGTAGACTGAATCTCCGAGCAGGGCATCACCTCCGCTTTAGTACAGCTATTCTTTGCCTGGAGGATCAAGGTCCTCAAACAGAGCAGGCTGCTAGTCGCTTTAATTGTCGCCCTCGCGCTGGCCGGGATGTGTAAGTAAGCTGTCCCAGCTCCCTATATTTGAAACAATCTCTCCACAGTATGCGGCATTGGCACGGCTATTGCAGTCAACCTCGTACCTAAGTTCACGGAATTTCACAAATTTCAGTCTATCGTTATTATATGGCTTTTTGCGTCCGCAGCGGATAACCTCCTCATCACAATTTCGCTCGTATTGTCTCTAGTATGCCCCCTCAATATTTTGATGACAAGTCATGAATTTTTCGTCAGAGGGGTTTTTTCACGGGTTTTGCTGATACCGACCATGTGATCAAAAAAATTATACGACGTTCGGTGGTTTCCTTTGCTCCACATTCGCCGGTTCAATCTTTGTTCTAGTAACCCTACATACTGGGCTACTGACAGCGGTATGGGCAATCATTGATCTCTCAGTGTATCTGGCAATGGTGAGTCGTACTCGGTTTCTACACAAGCGCTCAGGAGCTAACATACCTCAGACTAACGGGTTGTTAGTAATTCGATGATTGTCTTTTGTCGGTCCTGCTGACCTGCAATCATTAGGCATCTGGTTTTTGTCCTGCCGCTTGCAAAGCTCTACACAAATTCATTACTATCCACTTTGATATCTAGAACTCGAGATTCAAATGATCTTGAGTTCACCGCGGTTGATGGGTCTCCTTACGTTGAGCGTCGGGTTGGCACAAATTCATCAGCGCATGCGACTTTACTAATGGTAATTTCACGAACAGGAGAATTTCTTATCCTTGCATTCAAGAGAAGAGGTGAATGAATGTTCACCGTTCCATCTGGTAGTTCTTTTGCTGATTACCACCATGGTAAAGACCCGCACAAGAAACACCGAAATCATCTTCGAGACCATGCTGGAGAAAAAGCAACCTAATCAGACGCATATGACACAAGATGGTTGCGACAATTGCTAGAATTGTTCATCTCTGCCAGTGTAGTCGGAGGAATCAGGGTATTTAGTTAGGACCATTGTGCGTCCAAAGTCAGCTGTATAGCTCGCAGTCATGAGCCTTGTAATATTTGTCGCGATCTGTACTTCGGTATATTTCTGTGATAGTGATTCGTGCTCAACATTTGTGCACAAGAGTTTTGAGAAGTCTAACCTTCAACTACTCAACTTGCGAGTTGGTTTTGTCTTCACGTGACAGCGACGCGCTCAAAACCTCTGATTTGGCAACTTTTCATATCTTGCTACCATCCTTTCTCAAATTGCGTATATTCTCTACCTCGGCCGCCGATGGCCAATTTCTCCTTGAGAGCACTACTCGTGCACTTATTTGCTTTCTTGGATACCTTACAGCGATCCTTCTGGAATCATGCGCCACAACCTCTACTGTCGGCTCTTTTCCCGCTGTTCATTGAAGCCGGCCCAGAGCTTGTACCAATCGCTCATGTAGCCCGAATCCCCCATTTACCAGGCTACACTACTTCAGTTGACCTTTCGACGATCATGATGTGTCCCCTTCCGAAGATCTTTCAAGTACCTTCCACGATGAATATTTGTAGCACTGACTACCCAAACGATCATGATACTTCTCCTGTGGAACTAGAGTTGCCTCATCTATACGTATCGCCTGGTAGTATTCCCGTTCAACGTGAAGACGAATCCTCACCGCTGCCACAGTCAGAGCAAGTTGAGGTATGTTGCATTGCGCTCCTGTGGTCCATCTAATGCCGCGCCAATTAGACCGAAACTAATGTGGAGTCCTATGGAGCCCGTGGGCTCAGCTTTTGTCCCATACTACTTGGTTTCGCGTACCTCCATTCACTGTTGCATCTGTATATGCTTCTCATGGTACGGACGTCGACTGGTCTCCCACACGAGTGCTAAGCGTACAGAAAGATACCCTCCTTTGTCAATCACTGGTTCGAGGATGTGTCGTTTTATGAATCACTCGGTCCCGCAGGACTATCGAATTGCTTTCCGGGCCGACTCTTTCACGCAAGTTTGTTGATGGCCCCTCGGTGCCTTGTTCGACACGGACTCCGCAAGGTTCTCCTTTGTCTGTACAACTGTCGCCTTCGAGGAGCCACCCACAAGCCGCCACATTTTTCAGTTCCACGTATCGTCCTCATACGTGTAGACGGAGAAGCTGTCCCGGTTCATCTTACCGAAGATCATCCAGAAGTTAGAGAACAACAGACTCTCGTATCCGAAGACTTGGAGACGCGGAACGACCAGGACGAGGTATCTGACGGTGGAGATTCGAAGGACGTTGTGCAATCCGATATTCCCGACGACGGCTTTATTGCGAGGGAATTCGAGGCACTGCCTATGTCGACAGTTTCTCAACAATGCGAAAGTCAGGGTGGAATCGCAAGCTCACGCGATCGCATCGGACTTGAACCGCTCATACCTGACGCTGTGAAGGACCTGATTGCAAGTGACGAACAGTGGGAAACTTTCCCTGATTGCGTTCGGGCCGGGAAGGAATCATTACCACACGTCGATGAATTGGATGGTTTCGGACAAATCGCTTCCCCGGGTGGTGTCGTTGGTGATATTCGAGACCAAACGAATCTGTTTGGCGAGCAGGAAGATTCGAACCAGCATATAGTCCCCGATCCGCAGAGTCTCATCGATATCCATGGCCCTTGTGAATCAGGAGCGTCTTTAGCAACCCCGAGAGCGACAAGCTCATCTATGTCTCAAAACACCCTAATTCTAGAGGAAAATGTAAGATTCGCTTTCGAAAGTGATCCAGACGAAACTGTAATAGCCGACTGGCGAATCTCATGCCCCAGCCGCATAGAGGAACAAACTAGCGCGTGGGACTTTGCGGGCCTACTCGAAGGTGACAACGATGCACTGATAGAATTTCCTTTTACTCCTTCCGATCCTTCGACGGATGCACAATCGCCGACGCAAGTGACAGAACACATCCTTCAGGAGGATGACGATGAACAAATGGTCGACGCCTCGTTCGCTGAACCTTTGTCACCTTTCTTGACCGGGAAGCCCGTTGTTAATCTCCCCGCGCTGGTGGCGACACGGGAAAACGCAGGAGCTGTGAGCATAGATCCTGTGATCCATGTGACACTGGTAGAAGATGTCGCAACACGTTCGCCACTTCAAATACCTGCTCCCAATGGGCCTGCCGTGGTTATCAACATCAACTGTCTTATCAAAACCGACGAGGCACAAAGCTTGAGAGTGTGTACTGGTGAACCAGTGCCTAACCAAGAGGCCGAATTGAGCATACCGTCTGACATTACTTCTCCTCGCGAAGATGCGTTCCTGCAAGCGAGTCCGTCTATCGAAGGTTCGCATCCCATATGTTCTCCGGTAATTGATAGCAAGTCGCCAGTCGGCAATGTTCGGTCGGTGGAAACCACACTGCCGGCCTTGGGTTCCGCATCCGTCTCGGAAACTGGGTTTCCACTAGCCGACCCGGTTGTTACGAACACGAGCACAGGTAATACGAGAGGCATCTTTAGGGAAAAGGTCGAGGTCGTATATGATAAGCCCAAACAAGTCGGGGGCCCTTCGATCAAAAAGGATCTTCTAGGATCGCCGAGGAACGACCTTCAGGAAATAGGTACCAGTCCTCTTCATACGAGTGCGGAAATCCACGCTACCGCAATAGAGTCACTCTTGGAACCTCGCGCTGAACGGATCATCATCTCTGATCAAGATTTGGAGCTCTCCTGCGCAGTTGTAGTAGAATTACCAATGGCACGAAAACCCGAGCGGGCATTAGCGTCCTTGGACACATGCGAAGATATCGTCTTGCTTTCGACGTCTGCGGGGAACGCAACCGATGAATCATGCTACGGGAAGAGTCACAAGGACGACGTTATCCTCTCGGACTTTGCGAGTCCTCAACCTTGTTCCCAACGAACATTATCAGGCTCTATCCACGCACCGCCAGGTTTAAGTACTTTGTCGACCCCGCAGGCACATAGTCACATCGGTCAAGCCTTCGTCCTCGGCGAATCGCTTCCTTTTGTAGGATATAAAGATGTTACGCTCAGCGAGAACGCATCTGAACAAGCACTGGGTCTCTCTGCATCGACCCATGCACCAAAAAAGATAACAAAATCAGAGGCGCCATCCCTGGGTACTGGTTCCCGAAACGGGGATGATCACGCGCGTGACCATTGTCGATCTCTCACTAACCCGGTCACGGCATCTGAAGGGGAGCTTTCAAAGCGAGGTTCGCCCGACTGGATTGCGATGCCGGACGTGGTAGACCCGTTTCGCATGTTCAAAAAATCGCATAGTGAGAATGGCATACGCAGGGCTTCATCCATTTCCGAGTGCAGGGGACCAATGGCTGGGATAGTTGGTCAGAAAGGAATCGCAACAAACTCGTTGAACAATGCCTCCACCATCGCCCACATTCAGGGTCGCTGGATGCGTGGGGGTGGTCTACTGCTTGTCCGGGACCTTGTGCCGTCTGATCCCGCTGATTTCAATCTGCGTACATGGTGAGTGAATTGTCTCGTTCGATGGTACTGGGAATAATACTATTAGCACGAATATGAGATCATCAAAGATTCATCGCACGGACATGTCGTCCGTGCAGCCAGTTTTACATCCTGGATTGCTACATATCTCTCCGTCCATGTCGCAACTTGAAATAACTCGCCATACGATTGGAGTAGAAGCCGATTTCAGCGCGTCGGCCATTGATTCTGCAGAAATCTGACAACGGCACAGGTACGTGAGTGCTCCGGGCTGTGATTTTATGGTTATATTTGTATTCTCACAGCGCGTTGGCCTCACACGAGTTGACTCTTGGTGTTCGGCAGTTGATGGCATACCAGGGTTGTGGGATCCTTTAAACTTCGATCAAAATGGCTGTATCTCTACTATTTTGATTTGCCTACAACTCGCAATTTGCGTGGACCACTGTATTTTCCTTTGTATAATGTATCGTTGTGTATTATTTTTACCTTCTCTACTAGCTTGTGAGAGTTGATCCGTACTACATTCATGCTACGTTGGCCGCTACGATATCGATGAGAGTACCATGACATAGTAACGCCTCAGCTTCTGCACTTATATCATAACCTGATCATCAGGAGCGTAAACGATGAGACACGACTTTACACTAGGGCGAAATATACACAACTTCGTTTCTATTAGATACTCGTTGGACCATGTTGATACTTCACAATGTTATTAAGACATTCAACGTCCCGGAGTCACGGTAAGCAATGGTAGGACGATGCAAACATGACCGTCATATGCCTCGCCCTCGAGCGAAGACAGCGCACGGAACATCTGACTTTGCAGCGGCGCAAAATCGCGTTTCTGATTCAGAAGGACCTGCAAGATGGCCTCGACAGGGCGTCGCACCAAGTCAGCCCGTTTCTGCTGTTCCCCCACCGCCTCCTTGGGCATTGATTGAAACGTCACGTCTTGGCGAACAGCTGGGCAAAGGCGCGGTCGACTCGGCCCTGGATTTGTTCGACGGATGCGGATGGTAGGAGATCGAACGCCAAGCCAGCGAATTCCTGCGTGTTGTTTGTGAAGTATGTCAAAAGAACGTATTTAGAAGGGACGAGCTTGCCTTCGTTCAAGACAACGGCGAGCGTGGGGGTCAAGGCGCCGTCGATGTGTGTGATCAAGGAGATTGGCCCCTGGGTCCGGAAAAGCGTTCCCAGAAGCAAATACGGGTGAATGGAAGTAAGACGTATTCGACTAGCATGTCGGGGAAATTGGACCTTGAATGGTTTGCAGGGAGATAGAGCCAATGTAAAGGGCGGCCAGTCCAGTCGTTCTGTCAGAGTGATGATAATGTTAGGAATTTTTACTGTCAAATTTCATGGGACAGGATATGGAAGCCTGAAGGTTACAGGGTAGCCCTGCTCTGTGAAAGGGACAACATGACCATCTCTCTTACCAGTTCAATTCCGAATGTCATTGCTGATATCAAATTCTTCAGAAAAAAAAAAAAAAAGAAGGATCGGCTAGGCCGATCATGAAGATAAAGTTGAGGTCTGCCCTTTCGTCGATCAGTGTCTCATGACCACGACTATTCACAGCGTACCTCTGGCCGCACAGTAAACGTGAACTTGACACGCCCGCCGACGAGGAACCCAGCGTTCATACGTGGAGCTGTCTTTCAGTTGGGTAAATGCTTACACCATGTGCGAACAAGTAAAGTCGTTGACAGCAAGAGGATCAGCACTCTCTCTTAAGAATTTCCTGGCGAGGCCTGGCTCTGAGACCGTACTGTCCGGTCCCAAGTTTTCTATCAGTCAGGTAACTCCGAGACACCATTGCCCTCTTATCGCTTTCGATGAGAAGGCTAGCCCACGATGCGAACTATGAGCCGCAGGCACAAAAATGGATTCTAGGCTCATCCTCAACCACGTCGAGGTCGATTTTTCCTTGGCCGTTCCTTCGGGTCTCGACTCCCGAGAGGAACAGAGGGTGGTGAGAGTGGGTAATATTCCACGTTTACGAACGACGTATCCAAGAGTGGACCGGGCACTTGAACACGTGTGAAGCAGAACACAAGCTCCTGAGCGAAATATTGTGTCATGTGAAAGTGGCAGCGTCCATGGAGAATTCGCCCCTCCAGGGCGATGATGGCCAGCGCACACAGCACCTTCCGGTAAAACTGTCTTCGTCATAAAAAATGCCACGTTCAATCTTATGCAATACGCTGTTCAATTTGGCTGGTTCCAAGTACTGTATAATTGGTACAATGAAGAGGGCGAGACTTTTGGAGCGAACAATCACCATTTACCAAAATACTCGACAACATTACGGGTAGTTCCCTTTCCTTGTTCCGCTTCAAACGACTCTTGACGCGCTTCGATCACCTGTCTTGAAAACGAGCTGGAAGGGTAGATGTTCGATGAATTCGAGGGCAATGGAGTGAGATAATGCGACGAACCTTGTTTTGCTACACTCTGCTGAACCACTGACGAACACGCTCGCCTGTACGACCACCAATTTGTCCAGAATGCCCAACACACCAGAGTCTTCTAACAGTGCCTCATCGACCATGTCTGCGAGCCTGCCCTCGACGTACGGATATATGCTGAGCTGTTCTGCAAGGTCTGTCAGTGACCATGCCTCGAGATCTCCCCCGGATTGAAATGCTTCAGCGAGTGTCCTGATCGCGTCGTCGTGCTCGGGCGACAACGCCTTGAATGTGCTCGATTTCATCGCCCCACGGCGGCGGCGGCCATTATCGCTCCTCTTGTTCAAGGTGCTTCTTTCGTCAACGAAGGCACGCATCTCCGTGATGGCGCTGAGCGGGAGAGGATGGTCCGTCGCAAGCCACACGTATCTAACGTGCTTCCCAGTGCTGTCGTCGTCATTTTGGAGGAGTGCATGGAGAACACTGACCAAGGACGCCGCGCACCATGCCAGGTTCTGCACCGGCACGTTTTCCATCCTCCAGTGTATGGCTAAAAACGGACCCAGGTTATCAGCCAGGCGATCGGCGAGGTCGTACAATACAGGAGAGTAGTGCAGCTTGACATCCTGTTGTGTGGAGTCGGACACGGCGAAAACGGAGTGACGAAGGTCATAATCAAGAGCGAGAACGTCGAGTTCCGCAAGGGGCAGGGATGAAGCGTTAGCATGATATTGAGACGTGAAGTCGTATCCCGGTCCTGCCATCCAATCGAGATCGGATTCCGGGTCCAGATAGAGACTATTGCTAGACAAAACCTGCATGAGACGATTTGAAATATTTGCACTCAATGACGGCTTCCTCTCGATCGAGATGGATAGCCCCAGTTTGGATAGGGCGAAACGGAGTCGAGGGAGTTTGGAGTCCAGACAGGATAAGATCTTGGGATCGACTACGTCTATCGTTTCAGCAATGAGCTGTGCATCATCCAGAAATTCTAGTTGAGTTCCCCAAACATCAGAAAGTTCCTCCTGTGCAGAGTGCTGATGCATAGATACGATAATGCCTGTCGGTGGGGTTGGTCTTTCGTCGACCCAGTGTGCAAACCTATTGAGATCGATGGCTAGTTGAAGAGGATTGCCGGGATCGTCTATGCCGCGCTCAAGCAATCCATTCGTGTCGTAATAAGCGCTAAACGGCCACTTGGCGCATGCGCCCATCCGACTTTGACCGACGTTGGGCAATACAAGCGTTCGACCAAGTCTTTGGGCGAGGGAGACGAGCTGCGTCAAGTGAATCCGGGACTTGGATTCCTGTTCTCCAATGCGGACGGGGAGGAGGAAGCGGCAAGCACCGTTGCAGTAGGTAGAATCAAATGAGTCGACATTGTTTTCGGCGGCGCGATCTTCAACATTTGGTAGTGGGTCGGCATCATGTGTCTGGTCCGGAAAACGCGTGTTGAGAAGCTGCCGTGTAGTTCGCACCGTCGGGTGATCTGGTTTGCTGGATGTCGGGTTCGGTCCTTTAGTGCTCGAAAGTGATGGTCCATTGTGCATCAGAGAAGACGGAGACGATAACGATACCGCCGCATTTCGGTTTGGCAAGTTCGGGCTGGGCACAGTGAAGGTCGACGGGTGTCGCTCCCACTCCCACAGGATGGCGTAGAGCACGATGGTGACCACCACGAGCGCCAAGAATATCGTACCGCGCACCGCGTCGGTTTTCGAGACCACCCGACGACGTCTCGGGCTGCTTTGAACGGGGCTGTTGGTGCCAACAAGTCGGTTGTTGGGCGGTCGCCTTATCCGCCTCGTCGGGTTAAGCATCATTGAACGACACAGCCACCTGGTTAGGTTTCCTCTTTGACCACGACGAGCGACATGACCTTGACCGTGCGTTTCTTACACCTTGACATCTACAACACTGACAACATCGTGCAGGATGCCTCCGTGCCGATGGACGAAGACGTCTTGAGCGACGTCATTCCAAGCAATATCGTGTCGAGACAGGCAAGTAGAGTAGCCCCTCCATGTGGCCATACGTTCATCGCGTGTCTCATCCGACTCTACAGCAAAGTGAGGGTGCCGATGACGGGGAGAGCGAGTATGTCGATGGTGGCGCGAGCATGGAAGAAGACGAGCTCGAGAGTGACCAAGACGACCAGGTTTGTTTCCTGTTTCTACCAGCCATTCCACCTTGACCTCTCTCCGTTCAGGCGCCCGTCGCGAGCACTTCCTCCCCAGCTAAACTAGCAAAGATACAGCAGTCCGCAGAGAGACAGCAGAAGAAGCAAAAGCGAAAAGCGGACGAAAGCCAGCTCCACGCGAAGAGGCAGGAGATGGACAAAGCAAAAGTATATCCGTTGATTTTATCTCATTTTCCTTTTCTCACTCTGGTAGGTTGCCGACGCCGTAAAACGCTACGCTTATCTGCTGGGTCAGACGGACCTCTTCAAATATTTCGTCGATATCAAGGTCAGTTAAGCTCATGAGCACGCGACGTCTGCCGAACTTTGTATTTGTACAGAAAGCCCGTGACCCCCAGTACGCCGCTCTCTTAGATTCTCAACCAAAGCAACGTGGAAGAGGTCGCAAGAAACCTGTGTATGTATTCCCAGCCGTCAATCCCTATCTGTGCTCATCTTCCCATAGCGACCAAAGTGCTCGCCACAGGAAGTCGGAGAAAGAGGAGGATGAAGAAATGCTCAAAGATGGCGAGCTTGCTGCCGAAGGTGATGACCAGCCCTACGTCTTTGAGGAATCTCCGAGCTGTCAGTCTCGTCATGTTCTCCGCCATCGTGCTTCTACTCACTTTACCACAGTCATAAATGGCACTATGAGAGCGTACCAACTACAGGGCCTCAACTGGATGGTCTCGTTGCATCATAATGGTTTGAATGGTATTCTCGCCGATGAGATGGTGCGTGTCATTAACACAATTCATTGTAATTATTCAACCTCTCCGGTAGGGTCTCGGTAAAACCCTTCAAACCATCTCTTTCTTGTCCTATCTAAGGCACTATCGTAACGTTCACGGCCCTCATCTAATTGTGGTACCCAAATCCACACTCCAGAACTGGGCACGAGAATTTGAACGATGGACTCCGGACGTCAGTGTCGTGGTTCTGACTGGAAGTAAGGAGGAACGCGCCGAATTGATCGCCAACCGACTTATCCCTCAAGACTTCGACGTTTGTGTCACTTCGTATGAAATTTGTCTTATAGAGAAATCGGCACTGAAGAAATTCTCGTTTGAATACATCGCCATCGACGAAGCGCATCGTATCAAGAATGTGGACTCGATCCTTGCCCAGATCGTTCGCGCCTTCATGTCTCGAGGTCGTCTGTTGATTACCGGCACTCCGCTTCAGAATAATTTGAAGGAATTGTTTGCCCTTCTCAACTTCATTTGTCCCGAGATTTTCTCCGATTATGCAGATCTTGATGCTTTCCTGCACAAGGACGATGCTGGCGCTGATGGTGAAGAGGAAAAGAGCAAGAAAGTTGTGGAAGCGTTGCACAAGATATTGCGACCTTTCCTTTTACGCCGCGTCAAGTCTGATGTCGAGAAGAACCTTCTTCCGAGTAAAATATGTTTCTCTCACTCCAAAATTTCAGGTAACTGACCCTTTCTTTCAGAGAAAGAAATCAATATATACGTCGGTCTCGCTGACATGCAGCGCAAGTGGTATCGCTCTGTTCTGGAAAAGGATATAGACGCTGTCAATGGTTTTTATTTCCCGCATTCCTGTGTAACACTTATTAATCTTTTTTACAAAGGATTGACGGGAAAAAAGGAGGGGAAAACTCGTCTTATGAACATGGTCATGCAGGTATGTCGTTTATTTGACATTGGACATTCCCCTTTTAATGCCCCTGTAGCTTCGTAAGGTGACATGCCATCCATACCTATTCGATGGCGCAGTAAGTTTTCACTTAACCATGACTCGTCTACATTTATCAACCCACCTACGTGATTAGGAGCCAGGCCCACCATACACCACGGACGAGCATCTCATTGAAAACTGTGGAAAGATGATTATTTTAGACAAGTTGCTGAAGTCCTTAAAGGCCAAAGGTTCAAGAGTGTTGATTTTCAGTCAAATGAGCCGCGTTCTCGACATACTAGAAGATTATTGTCTCTTCCGAGGATTCAGTACGTTGCAAGCTCTGTTAATAACATAGAACTTTGACTCAGTCTCTTTTTCTCAGAATACTGTCGCATTGACGGTAGCACGGCTCACGACGACCGAATCGTTGCAATTGACGAGTACAACAAACCAGACAGCGAAAAGTTTATCTTCTTACTCACCACGCGCGCTGGAGGCCTTGGCATTAACTTGACGACTGCGGATATTGTCATTCTGTACGACAGTGATTGGTAAAGTGTCCAACCAGTACACAGCAGAAACGAGATCTCACCGCCAGCCCAGGAACCCACAGGCCGATTTGCAGGCTATGGACCGAGCTCATCGGATTGGACAGACCAAGCAAGTCTATGTCTTCCGCTTTATTACAGAGGACAGTGTCGAGGAACGTATGCTGGAGCGTGCTGCGCAAAAGCTTCGCCTTGATCAGCTAGTGATTCAACAAGGTAGACAGCAACAATCTAAAGGCAAGCATGTGCTATCTACGACCCATATATTACTAAAGCTTTGGCTTGAAATCCAGCTGCGAGCAAAGATGAACTCCTCGACATGATCACACATGGCGCAGAGAAAATCATCAATGCTTCGGATGAGTGAGTCCCCCTTCGAGAGCCTATGTAATCTCATCGAAGTTTTATTTTCAGCATGCTGATCAATGGCGACATCGAAGCCGTTATTCAGCGCGGTGAAGAACGTACCGCAGAGCTGAATAGCAAATATGAAGGCCTCAACCTCGAAGATCTCAGTAACTTCAAGTCCGACAATAATTTACAACAATGGGAAGGCGAAGATTTCAGGGGTGGGGCTCGGAAGACGCTCAACCTAAATATGCTCTCTTTGTCGAAAAGAGAGAGGAAGATGAACTATTCGGTGGACAGCTATTTCAAGGATACATTGCGCGCCGGGCCATCAAAGCCAGAGAAGGGGCCCAAAATGCCGCGTGCGCCGAAGCAGATACAAATGTTGGTTGTCGCCTTTGTCTTCCATGGACAGCATTGTGATCGGCTTCGCAGTCAGGACTTCCAGTTTTTCGACCCGGCACTCGCTCAGCTTCAGGAGAGGGAACTGGCGGTGTTCAAGGTGTGTGTAGTAATCATATGAAGCAAAGCGAAGTTGAATAGATACCGCTTTTAGCGCTTGAATGGTATCGCCGCAACCGCGAGAGAACCTCAGGGGACGGAAGACACTCCAGAAAAGCTCGAAGCAGAGCGGGCTGCGGCCCAAGAGTTCATCGACACAGGTATTATCTACCTAATTCGTGCGACCTGTAAGCCGTGTTCACGCCATTTGTCTCTGTTTCCTTCCACAGCCGAACCTCTCACCGAAGATGAACAAGCACTGAAGGAGCAGTATATGGAAGCTGGGTTCCATGACTGGAGTCGAAGAGATTTCCAGCAGTTTGTCCGTGCATTGGAAAACTATGGCTGGTACGTACGATTTCTCCATCCTGTGTGCGCAAATTCACCATGCGCGCAGGACGGACGATTATGACCTGCTTGCTTCCGAGATTCAGGACAAGGATGCAAAGGCGGTCAAGCGATATTACACCTACTTTAAGAAACATTGGAAAGAGCTCGCTGAGCACCCTCGTATCGCCGCTCGCATTGCTGAAGGTGAAGCGAAACGCAACAAACGGTCCAACCTTGAATATCTTCTTGCCAAAAAGATCGGCTCTGTCAAGCACCCAATGCAAGAGCTCGAACTTAACTATCCGACGACCAAGGGCAAGGTATACTCTGAAGAAGAGGACCGGTACTTACTTTGTCGATTGAACCACTACGGGATGCGGGCAGAAGACGTATACGAGCGCATGAAGCGAGACATCTCTGAATTTCCCGTGTTTCGATTCGACTGGTTTTTCAAGAGCCGTTCGACGCAGGAGCTGCAGCGCAGGTGCAATACCCTGTTGGGTATGATCGAGAAGGAGGCGGAGGCGCTCGTGCAACAGGAAGGAAAGTCTAAAGGGAGAGGCAAGGTGAGTCTCGCGTCGTTACCTGTGTCGCGCGCCTCGCTCACGTTGATTGGCGCAGAAACGGGGTCTCGACGATGTGCAAAAAGACGATGACATCAAGGAATCAAGGTCGCCAACGCCAGTTGCTCCCGTGCCGAAAAAGTCGCACAAGAAGAAGAAAACGTAGACGCGCATCGATGGGAAATCTGTTTATACGTTGAGATGGCCGGCGTCGTTGACTTTGTAGAGTATTGGAGTTTACCCTTAATGAAATATTGCAGTGTCGGGGAGACTTGCCCCTATTTCAAGTTCTTGGGCCACACTCTTTGTTGCACTCACCCATGTCACACGCACCATTCAGATGTGCACACCATGGCCGATAATCTTGAAATCAGAGTACATGCTATGTTTCATCTTCACTCTCAGGATTCAGACCCCACTGCTAGTGACAGATGGGACTGGATCCACATCCTCACATTCCCAGTCCAGCTTCTTGATAAGATGCGATTCGCACAAAGCCCTTACAAGTGGATCCGATATGCCACTGGCACTGTTATTGGTGCCCAAGGTGTTCTGTCGACCATGGCCGATTCACCGGACCAGGCCATACCTAACAGTGACCTTCCATCGACGTCCATGGATCTCTACTATCACATGACTGATGCTGAGAGGGCCAGAATGTATCCAGTCGACCCCCTCACGGAGACAGCCACATCACACGATTCTAGCACTGTCCCATGCCCTCATAGCCAGTTCAGCATTGGGATTAAAGAACGGGACGAAACATGTGTTCTGACTGGCGTGCCTACTGTTGAAGCTGCGCATCTCCTGCGATATAGCAAAGGCGACCGTGTAGGCGTTCATTCTCGGAACTTATTTCTAATTTCCTGCTCGCTCTGCATAGTATATCGGACAATACACCCGCCATCGAAGTCGCGACCCAGCCGGAAACGACGTGGTGACCGAGATCGACAGCTTGCGGAACGGCATCCTCCTACACCCAACTGCTCGCGTTAACTTTGGCAGACACTTTGCATTCCTGGTGGTACGCAAGTCTGCCACCTTGTTTGATGGGTACCTGATCGGTTTAATAATCAGACCCCTAACTTTGCCCTGACGAGTGCGGATGTCAACCCACGATCGCAATCACCAGAAACGATACTGTGCACTGCACACGTCTTTGAACCTGGAGGGGAAAAGTATTGGGTTGATAGGTCAATTCCAGCTGGATCGCCAGTCAGGATGCCTACCGAGGATTCGGGTCGTCGTGCAGATTGGCCTCCCGACATTCTTTTCGATGCCGTCTATGGAAGGGCCGTCATGTTCAACTTTGGCACCCCAGGACTGTCCAAAGCCTGTGAAGAGTGGCAATCTGAACACCGTCCTGAAGGGAAACACGAAGGGGAAGCAAGCAAGAAGAAAAGGGAGAACCAACATGACCGCGAACGCCGTGAGTGTGCCCAGTGCCTTGCAGGACATGGCAGTGAAGACGACGACATCGACCTCCTGATGATACCATATATGTTTATGCCACGGGAGAGTGTAAATGCACTCTTCAGGGAGGCTGAGGAGAAGAGACGACAGACGGAGCAAAAGCAGCTGAAGGAGAAGGTTTCGGATTGGGCGAGGGGTGTCACAGACGTCGATGGTGCTAGCGATGTATGAATTCAGCGCTTTACTTTTTCCGATCCATGAGACACTGTCCGATGCACAGCCGAGTGTAAATACCTCGCATGGCATGCCAGCCTTCCTACTTGGACTCGTGATCACTGTTTTATTTCAGGCCTCGAGCCCGAGGAAGACCGAGTTTCCATAATGTTATTCAATCCTACACGACAACGATTAAAAAGCGATCAAAAAGAGTAGAGTGGCTACGCGTCAGGAAGCAAGAAAAGAAAAGATCGACCGTCGATCGAGGGCGCACTTAAAGGCGTCCTCATCACGGGCGGTGTTGCCCATGTACCGGCCCAGACGGTCCACCCGGGTTGACCATCCCAGAAACGCTCGCCAGATAGCTTCCCCAGTCGTTCACCCTACGAGAAACACGTCAAGGACGGCAACATACCACGCGAGAGAAAAACCACCCACCCGAAACCGGCCGGCGCAGAAGACCACATCGCCATCGTGTCCGTATCCACGTCTAGCATCCCGTCCGCAGACATCATCGTCGATCCCGCACCGCTCGTCGTCGTCACGTCCATCAGCGACTGTAAATCGCTCGCAACAGCATGCTGTCTCCCATTACCATGATGACCAACCGCGGCGTGCGCTTCTTGCGGGGAGAAATGCACAAACGAGCCAGACATGTGGTCCATAAACAGATCGTCGATCGAGTACGGTTCTCCTTGGGAGAAACCGTGTCCGGTCACTGGAGGTGGAGCTGGGTTGGTAGGTGGTGACGGTGTCCCATTGGACAACGACGAGAACCACAGGTTGGACGACGGTATCGACCCAGTAGACGCTTGCGCAGGCGTCGTACCTGCCACGGGAAAATTCACTTGTCCATGCAGGGGCAATCGCCCCAAATCATTGCTATACACGGGCAGGTTGTACATTTGTGGAGGCGGTGCTGCTGGGTGCTGGTGCTGCCGAGAGTGCTGTGACTGCGAATGCGAATGGACGTCGCGCGACACCCGGCGGGTTCCCGCAATCGTCCTGGAGGGTTCCTTGGGCGTTGATGCAGGACTTGGACGTAAAGAACGCGTAGGACTGTCAGAGTCTCTTTCCCGTTTCGTCCCTCCTTGAGGGCTCGGTTGAGGAAGAGGGAGATCTCCCACTGATGCAAGCTCGTAAAGAACATCCCTGCAAGGACGGATCAGACAAACGACATTCTTCTGCACCGAATGATCGCGAACCAGAGTCTCCCCGCTGTATGCCACCTGAGCAAACGTCAGTCGCCGTCGACGGGCGCATATCGAACACACATACCGACTCTCGCACGACTTCAAAAGTCCCATGCATTTGTGCACGTCGGCCATCTCCTTGACTGGATCTGTCGACAGTCCAGACCGTTTCCCTCCCCAGATGTTCAACAAAAGCACGATCCCGGCAGTAAAGGCTTGCATCTACCACGACAGATTCAGTAATCTCTACAAGGCATCACGCGGCATCCTACCTGCAGAAAAGGTGCATACGAGGTAGACCGTTTCCTGTATATATCAATGACATGACTGCACGAGCGGGCGGCGTTGGTGCAGATGGCAAGCGAGGGGAAGGAAAGAGGGGAAGGTTTCCGTGGAGAAGGGATAAACGGCCTATGGATGAATATTTGAACGGTATAATAGTACGCATACAGTGCACAGGACTGCATGATAAAGGGCGAGTTTGTCTCTCGGGAAGGGTCCCAGCGAACTACTCGGATTGTCATACGAGGCGTGAACGGTATGATCGTCACTCACGGTGATCGGGTACTTCATCAATCCACTTGTTCAAAGAGGAGTCGAGGTCCGCTACGATATGCTGTTCCCACTGCGGGCCGACGAACCCCAAGAGTATCTTCGACTTGTTGATCGAGTACTACGCCCTGTCGTCAGTGTACATGGACGAGCGACGACGAAAAGAAACGCACGATCGTTCTATGCGCAAACGAAAGAATGTTGTTCAGTTTGATGAAGCTGATAAAGTAGGCAACAGTAGAGGGTTTGTCCGGCGGTTGTTTGAACGCCTGTTCAGGGTCGGGATGCTCCCAATATTCATCGTCGCATTCAATCGGGTAATCGATGTCGAAGCTGCGATACGTTGGTGAGACGCTCAAAAAGGAGCAAGAAAAAACATACTCTTCGTCTTGAATGGCACACGGACGACCCAGTGACGAGCTCATTTGACGATCGTACAAGACGAGCGACCTACGACGTTCTTTAGTGGTGCCGACAACGGACCGATCATGCGCACCAAAACGCTCTCTTCCAGAGTTCACCTTCGACAGAGTTCTTTTCGTTGTACGATTTGCGCCGATGAGCACCAACGTCCTGTGCAAGTCGAATACCTATCCCGACGATCGTCCAGCACGCCTGCGGAGCCGACGTCCCTTGCAAGAATTGGACAGACAACTGCGATCGCTCAAAGTTTTGCCGTCCAAGAGGCATACACACATACATTGTAGGTCTGCAGATCCTCCAAACAGGGAGGCCCGAGCAGCGTCCTCCTGACCATCTGCACTTGCTCGAAAAACTTCCATCCTGCCGAATGTCCGTGAATGCCACTCTCGACGAAATCAAGAAAGACGCGAGGATCGTCCGAGAAGCGCGATGCGCAAGCACAGACGAGAAGATAGACGGCACCAAAAGACGGGTTGCGCAGATGCACCCCCTGCCTGACCTTGCGCTCGAAACTAGGACGGTGCAGAAACGGGGACAACGGGTTGACGTGCACGAAATAGAGATGGACGAGGTTCAGACCGAGATCGGCGTCGGGGAACGAGTATTCCGGTTCTTCGATCGCTCTAGCGGCGAGTTCCCACTTGTGGGGTATGATCAAGACATGCGTGCAGGCCATGACAAGGACTGACCGGATAACAATCGTCGTCGACCGGACGCCATGCGACCGGGTCAGCATCCTCCGTGCCGGTAGCTTCTTTTTTGAGGTCGATCGCCTTTTGGATGAGCATGACACCGCTGGACTTGCCAAAGAACCGCGCGCGCCGACGGGGCGCCAAATTCATCGTCTTGAGACTCTCCGACAGCCGAAGGGTCATGATGTCCTCGTCGTCGCTCGCGACGAGATTGTCCATCGGGGCACCATACCCAGACGACCCCGCGGCGTTCATCGCAGAATTAGCGGACGGGTTGCGCTTGTGCCACATCTCCCGATCTATTCGGCCGCCGCCCAGCTCTTGCGAGAAATCCGCATCCGGACAGACCTTGACAGCAACACGTCATCGGCACGACGCACGACGCATCTCCATCGAACGCCCTACCTTTTGGAGAAGCTTTTCCATTTTCTCCAGGCGATTCTCGAGTGATTCGACGTATCTGGGGACGGGGATGAGAAGGCGCGACGCATGATTGACATATTGGCAAGCGACGTACCCTTTCGGAGGACCGCGTTTCTGGGGTCAGATCAGCCCGCGGGAGGCGAGGAAACCGAACAGCGCGGAGGGTAGACACACCTTGGCAGCCTCGACGTACGTACACTCGAAACTGTACGCAATACAATTGGAACATCGATTTCCCGGCATCTGACTTCCGTCGCCTGCACGACCCATATCAGTACGCTTGCGCTGGATGGAGCGACAGCACTTACATCGAACTGGACGTCCCACGAGAAGGGAACGTCGTGAGCGATCCCATGCCGAGCGGTCGAAAGGAAACACGCACTCTTCTTGCGGCGACATGTATCACATGCCCGTTGGACCCGCCGTTTCTTGTTGTCGGGGGCGACCGCGGACGAGTTTTCAACGTCGTTGTAATCTTCCTCTGCAGAGGACATGATCGAACTATCAAACCAACTGTAGTTCGTGCGCTCAATGCCACCGATTCAACGTCGTGCAGGGACCGACAAGGAATGTATGTGGTAGCAGTAGCGGTAGTACGTGGAACAGTGGGAGTGAACATAAATCGTGTGACTGGACCGGCACAGTGTGGCTGTGCGTTATCCGTTCAACGATCTCTACATCATCGTTGCCACTGTCTAGGAATGACACGCCCACGAATCACATTCTCACCTCAGCGGGGCGAATGACTGCGAAATGAATAGCGCTGTAGCCAATATCGACAAGACCGACACACTGATCGACAACGACCAACGCCGACACTCGAACTGCCCACTCGTAGGATCGTACGACGGCGTGCTGCTCCGCGGGACGATACTCGTCTCCAAATCACCTAGCATAATTAGAACAAACGACACCAGGCGTAATACGATACCCGTGACTTTCAAAGCGAGCTTGCAAAAAGAAAGGCGACGACGGTTAATTATCGACTGAACAAAGATCCCCTCCACGCAAGGAAAAAGGAGAAAGAAAAAGAGAGATATCGAGTAAAAGACTATATACTACCGACGGTTGACTATTATTACATCGTAAATGGACACTTGAATATTGTGGGACTAACTGAAAACATGCGACTTGGAATGCGAGGTGGAAAAAAAGAAAGAGAGAAAGAGAATCCAACATGTGCAACCAAATGGTATCACAATCCAACTCACCGACCAACAAGCCCAGATGCATATCGCACACCTGATCAATACACGAGAGTATAAGACAGCATGACAGCACGAGGAGGAATGAGCTTGAGCCTTGTTTCACAAAATTCGAGGCGACCGCCGAAAGCGAGGCGACGAAATCGCAACCAACACGACAGAACCAAGATGAGTCCAGATAATTACAAGATCCGATGTGCTGCCAAGATCGAAATCGAAGGGGCCCCTTTTACCACCCCGAATAATGGTAGTCATCGGCCCAGCTTCGGTTCCGTGCCATCGCACGGCGTCTTCGTTCTTCCCTGTCCTGTGCTTCAGTCCCATCGTGGATGCCCTGACTGCTCGTCGTCGCAGTGAGCGGTCGCAGACCACCCGATCCTTGATTGACTCTTCGCGCAGCCAGCGCAGGATTCGTGTTGCTACTAACCTGCCGCTCCCAAAGCAGCTGTCGCCGCATACTCTCCGATAGCTCCGTCTTGAGCATCCGTCGGCGCGTAGTCCGCGGCGTCATGGGCGGAGCAGCAGCGGGAAGGTTATATGGGTGTCCCATCGGAATAGGCAGCGTCGTCGTACTCGCCACGCCCGGTCCCACCTTAACCGCAACAGGTTGGATAACACGCGTCGACGTGCCTTGTTCCGAACTTCGGCGAGACATCAATGCCTGCAACCTCTGCTGTGCAACGCTTTGCGACATCTGAATCTTGTCGTCCGCATCGTCACCACTGTCATCTTCCATCTCCTGCTCCTTCGGTGGTCCCTTGGGCCGGTACCCATTTTTCTCGCTCTCCTGCCGCTTCATTGCGGACGATGGTCTCGAGCCACTGATAGCATTGATCTGTGCCGCCATCGGAACCGCCGCAGCACTCTTACTCGTCGATAACCGTGGCGGCGCATACGCACTGGTGCTTCTTTGTGGCACGAATGCCTGCGGTTGCGACTGCTGATACTGGCGTGAGATATCAGCCGACGACCGAGTGACCCGATACGGATGGTTCGGTGGGAAGATCGCAGGGTTCGGGTTCATCAGCTGTGATAATAGCCCCGATTGCGTGCGGTTGAGATTCGAATAAGAACGCTTGGGAACTTTGGCAAACAGCTCGCGCTGTCGCTGTACCTCCAGCGCAGCTTCGCGTAACCGAGTCTCCTCTGCGTTGCGCGCCCTGTCCTCTGCGTCCATCTCTTCAGACGCCCACCCCTCAGAGTCTTCTGCATCCGTCGTCTCATACTCCGATGACGTATTCGCAACAACGATCGTCTTGCGTGATTGGGCATTTGTACTCGCATTGCCGTTCACGTTTCCCGTCGCGTTCGCTTTTGCGTTGCCACTTCCATTATTCGCGTTGCCGTTCGGTACGATATTTCCAGCAGCGACGCGACCATTAGCAAATGCTTTGGGTATGACAGGCGGTTGCGCCTTTGGAGATACCTTTGACGGTTGAATGGTCGTCAATCCGTTCAATGGAACTGTGGTTTTGGCAGGGGTCTTGCCCGTCGAACCAGTTGCCGACCGTGACCCATTCGAGGACCCCGAACCAATGTTAAACATGGCAGCCTTCTTTTCTGCGCGGTCCGGTTGGGGAGGCTGTTGTTGCGAAGACAGCTTCCTAACCACCGACGGCGCAACGTGTTTTGCCGAATGCGAGCGCTTCATCATGGGACGCTTCCCAACTTCCTTTCCCCTTTTCGGCTTATTCTGACGGCCATGCGTGGACTGTCTCACCTCAGCGGTCGATCGGCGATCATCCTCGTCCTCGTCATCTTCGGGCTGATCTTCCTTTTTATTGTGATCCACGTCCACGTCGGTCATGACGCTCTTCATCTGACTCGACGCGACGCTACTTGCATCGAACAAGTCGGACGGGGACTTTCCACTCCCAGTCGAGCCGTCTCCCCTTTCAGACGAGGCATCTTCGGGAGATTGCTGAAGGAAAAATCGACGATCTGCCTGGCGAGCCAACGATTCTGCATCGGTAATGCATGCGGAAGTGGGTGGCAAGGATAGTGCCGTAGGCATCGGCGAACAGGACGGTTGTGATTGCTGCCGAACATGCGTTTCTGCAGCAGGAACTGGCGGTCTGAGTGCGGGGGCAGGCAAGGGGGGTAAAAGAAACGTGGACGGTGGTTGTGGAGCACCAGGCGTATCGTCATGTAATATCGGTGTGGTAGGTGGGGTCGGATGCGGGGTCGGGTTAACGACGACGACTCGTGGCCATGGTCCCTCTGTGGCTGCGTGGAGTTGGACGAGTGGCACGTTAGGTTCGTAAGACGGCGGTGGGGACGGTGTTGACGATACGGGCATTGTGGTGGAGGAGGCGGTATTCGGCTTCCGTGGAGGAAGAGAAAATTGATTTGACATCAAGTCAACAATCAAGCAGCCGACGCGGGGCGAGTGTTTGCAGCGGCCACAGGAAACGGTCGATGAAGGGACGTGTGGTGATATCCGTGGGCGCTCCGGCGTTGACGGGGGAATCATTGTGGGCATTGGGATTGGAAACGGCGATGGCGATGCCTGATCAGAAGGCGAGGGCAACCCCGAGGAAAGGACTACAAGAAAGGCAAGGACCGAAACATGAGCGATGTTCGGATCGAGGCTGGCGCAGGAAGGGTTACGGAACAGCGGCTTACCTTGTGGTTGTGAGACCTTCTCGTTGGGGTGGAGCGGAAAGTAGGAGGAGCGTTGTGATTGTTCGTCTTTGGGGTGGGGCGTAGTGGACTCCGGGGTGGGGGGACGGTACGGTCCCTGTGCCTGGATGAGCTCGCGATACCATAACCGCCAAGAGATATTCTCTAGACGGCGGCCGTCGTGGACAGACTCTTTACACTTTGTAAAGACTGATAAGAAAGGGAGGTCAGGGATGAGCGGTGGGGCGGAGTGGAGGGGACGACTTGCCCGTCCAGAGACTGTAGAGCGTGTCCTGGCCCTGGAGGTCCCTGACTGCGTCTGCAGTGATAGAGAGGAAGGGGACGGGAAAGGTGGTGAGCATGGGGAGCAGGGGAGAATTAGGTAGATAAAGGGAGCGATATATAGTAATCAGCGTCTCGTTGGGTGGAGAAGAGATGTAAAAGAGGAACGGCCGCAGATGGATGACCCGGGATGGGCTTGTTGAAACGATCACGGTTCCTTGATGGTGGGACCGAGGCGAGCGGGTGATCCGTAGACGACGGGATGTGTCGCAGAGGGCGTCGTCGTGGTCGTCGTGGTCGTGTCGACGGTGGGTGGAGGGGAAGAAGAAACCGGATTGTGAGAGACCCGTCGCGCACTGGCTGGACTACTCCCGTCCGTGTGCCAAGAATCCCGGCCCGACGACGCTGGCCAATGGCAGCACACAACATATTTTATATTATATATTATTTGGTATTTCTCGATGGGTGGTCCTCCGTCGCAGAGACTCTCCAGCACGGGAGCGGCATCGCCTTGCGTAATCTCCGCGCCCGGTCCCTCCACACTCGCCCCGCTCCCCCTCTCCGCTCTCCTTCCGATTCCCTCCGGCCCACAGGCACACCCCCCGGCCCACTCCCCGTCGTGCTCCAAAAAATATCTGCGGTGTCCAGGCGACGTAGTCAAAGGAACTCCGGGCCTCGGAACATACCGTGAGACATTATATTACACTTTCTTCTGCGACTGAAACTCGACAACGATTGCCCTCCAATCAGGTAACACGTTCACACCCGACCCTGCTTTTCCTGCCGGGTCGTGGAAAAACTCAGCGTGCGTACATTGCAGATCGCAAGTCCCAGCGCCTCCTTCAGTAGTGCTGCGCGCCTCACTTCGGTTCCCCAGCGCAACGATCATCCTAGACAGCGGGAACCGATCAGACGCGAAACGTACACAACCACACACAGCCGTCCAACGTCGCCAATAAGCGTGGGTTCCCCTCCGCGTCTGCACAAGGTACGAACCCCAAAAAGTAATCCCACGTGTTCCCCGTCGGATCCGTGCTTGGAAGTTGGGAATGCCCACGGACGGCCAAGCTCCGGGACTCACGAATTCGTCCCCCACGCATCGTGCCAAGGAACACGACGGCTTACCCCGCTCTCTCGATATTGGCCGGTCCCAGGGCACGCGGCCGTCTCCCCTCATTCGTGGAGTTAGACATCTCCTGGACCAGGGGAGGTTCTCGTTATGGCATTGGTCTAGACCTGCTTTGCCGCCGTCTCCCTCTGCCCTCGTCAGCACAGCTCGTCACGGACGTCCATCGACGCAGCATGGCACTCCAGAGGCTCGGTTAGAAGCCCACGTCTGGAGATCCGCCAAGATAGCCTTTCCGACAGGCATCGCAGAATGCGAGGACGCCCAGAGGCGAATCAGCTTTGGAAGCCGCATCCGGGCGCTCGTAGGATGGGCCTTCCGATCCAATCACGTCGACCGATGCTTCTTCGCGGTGATCGACAACCTGGTGCGCGTTCGTCCTTGTGCCGGCTACAGCATGATGGCGAGCACACAGCCATGGATTTGATGCCATGTGTTGCACATGTGGCATCCATCGCTGAAAACGTCCATGACAGTAAGTAAACCACTCAAGTTGGCCGCACAAAGGGAGTGCAACGGCAGGGAATACAAGCGAACAACATTTTACGTTTGAAACGCAATTCGACGCCACTGGTACATATGTCACGCTGCTACTAGGCGATGAAGCACTGCGAGACTAGCCAAGCGTTGCAGTTCCTGGATCGACTTAGCGCCACACACAGGATGGTCAGGCTCGGGTTTCAGTCCGTCCTCGCTTCCAGACGTCGCCATGATATGATACTGAACCGAGTACGTCGACCAACAGCACCAGCCAGCCGTGTCGCAGAGTAGAAATAGGGGCTGGACCTGAATAAGTATTGGCAAACCACGATTGAAATTACGACCTCTCGACCAACGTTGAATATAGATCACATCTTCCATTTCACATGGCATCGCGTACCCGCCACGATAGGTAATAGTGTCCATAACCCTCGAAATGGACATACAAACGTTGGGGCATTTCCATCACGTCCAAAGCCTCAGTGAGCTAAACACGGTGACGACACGTTGGCTCACCCTGTCGTTTCGCCTCGAGTCCTCCGTGGGGCCTGCATTTGAAATGTCGGCGACTCAGATTGGGGCGTAGACGCGTGATGATGATCGAGGGTCCAGTGACCAGGACCATTCTAGGTGGTTCAAACGTTCACCTGCGGATGGGGCCTCAAAGGACAATCTATCACAGGATGCGATCCGACGTGCGGCTGGTCAGAGCATCTCTTAGACGATCGATGCGGAGCCAGCTTGAACGGACTAGAGAGGACCGTCCCCGGTCACATACCAGGGCTCAGGCCATTACTCTGCCGCGCGTAGCGGCTTGAACCATATCGCGTGCCGGCGCTAGCCAACGGAGCCCTCTGTCCGCTGAAAGATGCCATGTTCAGCGTCCGTGTCCCCGTATGTACCTTACCGGCGACGGGTCGACAGCATCGGAAAGATGAGCGCCAGACCGAACTTGGAGGCCCGCGATATGATGCACTCAAGGAACGCCTCGCCGGCGCGTGATTGATGCTACGAACGTGTCCGATCAATTCGTTGATGGGCCTTGGGACTCCCAAGCTGCCCTATATAAGCACGGCCTTGTCGAGCGGTCAACTGAGCTCCACCATCGATGCGATATCACGGACATCATCTTATCGATCATCCGCACCCGCTCTGCTTTTGCTTGATGGCTTCGCACAACCTAGATTGGAAACGCACAGCTCGACGACTAATTAGGAGACATCGCGCTGCAAATTTATAGAAAACGGAGTTGGGGTTGCACGAAGTGTGTAGTCATGATACATGAGATGAGATGAGGACTGTAGATGTAGATATTGAGGAAGAAAGCGAGCGAGCGAAACGAAAGTGGAAGGTTCTACAAGTTGTCGTGCAGACAAGACTGGGGTGTCGCGTTCTGCGTAGAAAAAAAAATGAGCGAAGGGGTCGACAGTGTACGTGGCAAACGTCGGTCAGCTCAGTAAAGGACTCTAACCCAATTAGCATGATCTAGGATAAAACACAACCTCCCCCAGCGCACTCAGCACGTTGCACGTCACATCCTCGGCTTCGGATCGTCCCGAAATTATTGACCCGTAACGCCTTCATATCGACAGCGTGTCTTTCCATCGCTCGGCGACAGGTTCTCCCTTGAACACCTCATGTAGTACTTC
Organism: Royoungia palumana; assembly: GCA_038089855.1. Lineage (NCBI taxonomy): Eukaryota > Fungi > Basidiomycota > Agaricomycetes > Boletales > Boletaceae > Royoungia > Royoungia palumana. The sequence goes on from JBBPLQ010000216.1 coordinate 31,383, forward strand.
CTTCACGTCCTCCACGTACACAAAGTGAATGCCAGTCTTGACACTCTCCGGCACATTCTCTTCGATGTCAGCACGATTGGCGGCAGGCGCTAGTATTGTCTTGATCCCCGCTCGGTGCGCCGCAAGAATCTTCTCCTTCAGCCCGCCAACAGGAAGCACTTGACCCACCAGCGATATCTCGCCAGTCATCGCTAAACACGAAACGTACATTCATGACCTCCCGACGGATAACTAAGAAAACGCTCACCAATGTCAGGATTTATCCGTGTCTTTGTAAAGAGCGAGACAAAGGCAGACAGGATAGCAGTCCCGGCGCTCGGACCTTCCTTGCCAATACTCCCCTCGGGCATATGCACGTGGATATCACGATCGGTCAGGAATTGCTCGTCCGAGGACTTGGTTATCCCAAGTTCGTACGCATGCGCTTTGACCCAACTCAAACCAATCTGGGCACTTTCTCGGATGACTTCGCCAAGTTTGCCAGTCAGCTGCAGACCAGCTTTCCCTGGCATACTCTAAAGGCTATACATTAGCTCAGGTTACTACTTGAGTATAGGCAACGTGCTTACCGTGGCTTCCACAGGCATGACAGCGCCTGACCCATTTCCCAGATAGCCTAGGCCCGTACTAACGCCGGGCGGCGGGGGTGTGACATACATCCTGTCCTTGTGATACACAGGGGGACCAACATAATCTTTAAGATTCTCCGGAGTGATCCTGACATGAATATGCTCAGGGACTTTGAGTGGTTGGCGTTCTCGTGTCGTGACAGTTTGACCCTCCGATGGCTCAGGCGTTTCCTTCGAGGTCTCATTGGGCGTTCCGTTCGTCTCGTCTGGTCGTAGCTCTTGGGATTCTACGGTCGTCGTTTCCACACTGGATGCCTTGGCAGGACTTGGCGTCGGTTCAGGGAAGACGTCTTCCCCGAGATCTAGAATCAGCTTCAGCGCTGCCTTGCGGTATATCTGCGAGACGCCACAGCAGGATTAGATATGTTAAATGAGGTTTGCGTAGAACGGTACCTTGTCAATGTGCTTCTTCAGGTTGCGAACGCCGCTCTCGCGGCAATAATATTTGATGAGGACATCTACAGTCGATGGGTCGAGAAGAACATCCGCGTTTTTGAGACCAGAAGCTTCCCTTGCTTGGGGACCAAGGTACTTCTCTGCTATCACACACTTCTCCTCCGAGACGTAACCACTGACTTCGAGAACCTCCATTCGATCAAGTAAAGGCGCGGGAATAGTATCAAGTGTGTTCGCTTCACGTTGATGCTTAAGGGCAATCATCATAGCAAGAAATCTGTCGACACTTACCGGTGCAAACGAAGAGGACACGCGAGAGGTCGACGGGAACATCCATACTTGACGTGTGGTCAGCGCATTAGCTAGTACTAGCAAGAGGGGAAATCGAGGCGTACTAATGGTCCAAGAACCCATTGTTCTGTTCAGGATCCAGCATCTCCAGCAGTGCGCTTGCAGGGTCTCCGTTGATTCCCCTTCCAATCTTGTCCACCTCGTCGATCAGCACCAAGGGATTTTCTGTGCCCACCCTCTTCAACGCCTGAATAATCTTTCCAGGAAGTGCGCCGACGTATGTCCTCCGGTGTCCTTTGATCTCAGCAACATCCGTTAAACCACCAACCGAGAACCGGAAAAATTGTCTGTTCAAGGCACGTGCAATGGATTTGCCGATGGAGGTTTTGCCAACACCGGGAGGACCGACAAGGCAAATGATTTTGCCTTCGACTGTTCCACGAAGCTTACCGACGGCAAGGAACTCGAGGATACGATCTTTGACGTCCTTGAGGCCGTAATGGTCTTCGTCGAGGACCTTCTGGGCATGGGCGATGGAGTAATTCTCGGAGGAATGTTGACCCCAGGGAATCTGGGAGAAAAAAACTGAAGATATGCACACTGGGAGAGAACCAAAACCAACCTGGGTAAGCCATTCAAGGTAGTTGCGTGTTACGTTTGCTTCCGAAGCCGCTGGTTCCAAGCCCATAAGTTTGTTCAGCTCTTCGTCAAAGACCTTTCGAACACCCTCTGGCATTTTTAACGCAGCAGCTCGTTCCCTGAACTTCTCTATGAGCTTGTCCTTGCCGTCCGACTCCATTCCAAGTTCCTTCTTGATGCCTTTGAGTTGTTCCATCAAGTAGTACTCACGTTGCCTCTTTGCGATCTTGCTATCAACGTCACGAGAGAGTTTGCTCTGCAATTGAGCATTAATGAGCTCTTTCTTCAGTACCAAGAGCGCTTTGCGCAAACGGTCCTCTACCGCCAGACTTTCTAATACATCCTGAAGCTCGCCTACCTCACCGCTTGACACAGCCGCCGCAAAGTCTGCAAGTTTGTCGGGCTCGTCAAAGACGTTCGAAGCGACCTGATTGATCGAAAAATTGGTGATCTGATCGCGGAATAGTGGGTTGAGTTGGGCGATGTCCTTGAAAACGGAGACAATTTCTGACATAAAGGCGCGAATGTACTGGTCATCTTTGTTGTAGGGCTGGGTATGGAGATTCTCGACTTGGACAATCGAAATCGCGTGGTTGTGCAAAAATGACGTCTGTACTGGACCTGTCATTACATCAGAATCACGCCTCAGGCAAGACATGGGATCGATATTTACCAGGAGGGATTTTGGAGACCTCGCCCTTGGCATACTCGGGGGACGGGGATGGGGGCGGTGTCTCTGGCGGTGTCACGGTTTGAGCATCTTCCGGAGCAACATTAGCGAGAGGTGGATGTTCTCCAGCCTTGAGCAATTCCGTGATTCGTATTCGGCGGTGAGGATACAAGACAGCCGTGAGACCTTCTTCCTTGTCCTCGCCAGAACCTGTATTCGCCGAAAACACGCTGGTAACCTGAGCAAACACGCCGACCGGGTGAACTGAACTGATATCCGTAATGACGTCACTGTCCGTATTCTCATCCTTGAGAAGGAAAGCACCAAGGTAGGGTTGCCCGCGTTTCATCATCTCCTTGATAGCGGCGACTACAGCGGGATTGCGAACGACGACGGCCTTGTAGAATCCAGGGAAAAGAGGGCGACGAGCAATAGGGAGAGCAAGAACCTGTGGATATACCTCGGGGACGGATTGTTTGGCTATTGAGCTGGGAGCGGGGGGTCGTTGGGACGAAGGTGGTTGGGAATCAGCTGGGTCGTTGCTGTCCCCGCCCGAGGACGAAGGAGGCGAACTGGATGAGGAGCTCGCAGGATTCTCATCTTGCGAGCTTTCCATTTGGGCGTGGTCACCACCCTTGTTCTCCTGTGACTCGGCTGCTTCGGATTCATCAGCTTCGGCAACGTCAGTGGGGTCGTCTGACTTGTTGTTCGGCCAACGCGGATAGTGAAGGAGGGGAGACGACCGCGCAGAAGACAGTCTTGATGAAGTGAAAAACCTCTGGCTGGCCAATTGGCTTGCAATCAGAGAGCTTAGTGAGACCGTGGGTCGTAATGGGGTCGTGTGTAGCGGTGTCGTCAGCTGTCTAGAAAGCGACAGACGCGCACGGGACGCTGTACCAACACGAAATGTGCGTGCGAAGGGCATTAGGAAGGCAGACGACCTCCTCACCCAGGTGGAAGAACTTGCCAGGTGGGGAGTGAACAACTCGGAGCCAAAAGGCAAACTTACCGAGAAGGATGACTCAGCAACACTTTTCCATTAAAAACAAGGCTCCTATCCTATTTCATTGCTCGAGCCTGCTACCACAGGCAGTAAGGGCGAAAGTAACTCTCAACGACGTGCGTGGGCGAAATATGACTCTACCAAAGTTAATCTGACCATGTTTGCAGCTTCGGACCGCAGAACAAAGCTCTGATTAATCGCTCGAACTTCACAATCACGACAGGAGACTCAAGGTAAGGCTCGTTGCAAAACTATTTGTGTGATCAGAGGATATAATCTTTGAACAAAAAAATACACAGCAAGCGAAGGGTAAGAACGAGCACACTTTCTATCTGTGGCCTCTCACCAACCTCACCCTCAGCTATCGTTACAATGGCTTGTACATCGTAAAGAAGGTAAACGCTCACCTGGGCATGTGTCTGGAGTGGCGACGAAATGTTGTGCTCGTACAGCACTGGAAAGGAATAAATGGAACAACAAAAGTGGACTCGTGGTGTGTAAATAAATATGCGTGCATGATGAGTCGGTTCAAGTCTTGCTTGATCATCTCGGTCTCACTAATGGTCCTTCTTGTTCCCAAATACGCTACTAGAAACTTGGAGCCGGGCGTTCCGATACCATGTCAATTGTAAAGTCATTTTCCGTTAACAATTTAGACGCTGCGTGAGGCCTAATGAGCACCAAGAGTATAAAGAATGATTCAGACTTTAAGGCTAAGCTAAAATAGATCGGACTTACCACGAGAGGATCACGATCCGACAGCGGAAGTTGCGGGATCTAGAAGCAATCTTGTGATGGATTTGAGGCGAGAGGCTACGAAACAGTGTGAGCGATGACACGAGAGCTGGTAGAGCGCCAGCTGTCACGTCACAACTGCGCTGCGCCATACAGAGAAAGTAAACCGTGACATCCGCTTGGCATATAGCAACATCAGTATCTCTACCTTTCTCAGTAATCAGCAGGATATAATTTTAGTAAATGATGTCGGGGAGGACAACAAGTTATTATGACTAGCTGCAGAGGAAAACTGACCAAGGGTATAGTTACCATTAACGCCTTGAAAAGTGTTCGTGCACTGACTGTCGTTTTTGCTTGAGCACCATGTACCCTGTCTTAAAGTGGAACTTGAGGAAGACCATGATTGCGAGGTTAGGCGGCAGATGGGAGGACGATCTTGTCATGCAAGAACATGGCTTCTGCACAATGAGTCGATCGCATGGGTCAAGTCGTGCGGGACTTGTGGGGAGGGTCATACTGGTAGCCCGTACGACTAGCGTGTGACACCATCGTCCTCAAACGCATGAACTATTAATCAATTTAAAGGGTCATCGTTGGTCGCTGGCCTTAAAGGTTATGAGAACACATACAAAAGCGAAACTGAAGTGGGGCGCGACTCAGTGGGACAAAGCACCAAGTTTCGGGAGTTTCCAAGCTTGGAATGATGTAAATGCTACTAGTAGATGGATGAGTCCGTATAGGATTGTGGCACATACTGTACCTACTTTGTTCTCTCCTGTGTGGACCACAGCGTCAACAAGGCTTGCCATAAAATGTGACTAGTTCGTGGTTGGAAGGTCCCCTACCTTCAAACCCAAACTACGTCACAATTTATAGCAGGTCTGTCAGTCTTTCATACCATAGATCCCGAAGTCTCACCCCCCGTTTTTAGGGACATCATGGTCTCTAGAACACAATCTAAAGCCAATACCACCGCCGCTCAAGGAGTTCTGATGATAAGTCCCGTGACCTTTCAGGCCCTGCCTCGTTCCGAGCTCCAGGAGCTTGCAAAGTCACCCTGATGGCATCCCAAGGTTGGGAATGTGTAGGCCCACGGCATCAAAGCCAATATGAAGACCAATGTCATCATTAAGCAGCTTTGACAGCTACCAGCACCCAAGGCGAAAAAGGCCGAGTGAGTTACGAAGAATCAAAGGCATTGAAAAAAGCACTGACACCGTACAATGCAGGCTACCCACGAAAGACCGGGATGTATGCATTTGCACCCGTGTATGAAGACTACTCGTCGTCCGAGGAAAGCGGAAAGTGGGACGCGGCCCGATATGGCCTCGAGCCGGGTAAGCAGCGAATATCCAAAACACATTCCTTATCTGATTGCTATGCCGCCAATAGAGGATCTAGAAGACATCCCACATCCGGAGTGGGAGGAACTCAGACGTAACTTCCAGGACATCGAAGACATCGACGAGCAGTGGGCATTTCGGCCTACGACGACTAGCACGGCCGATATATCCGGGGGTACCGATGGCGACGTGCCAAAGTGTGACGAGTCACTCCTCGACCAACCTGCTAAAGTAGACGACATTCTATAGACATTGGAAATGCTCTGTGAAGTGTCGG
>JBBPLQ010000217.1:0-37328 GCA_038089855.1 Royoungia palumana
ATGTAACGGAGGAATAGCCACCTCCACGCCCCTCAGAGAGTCGTTTCGGAATGGGAAAAGCAAAAATCTGAGTCTGGTAGGTAAACGCCTCCGACACGAGCCACGGCAATTTATTAGCCGTAAATCCGATTCACCCGGGATTTTCACTACAGAGCGCCTGCAACGTCCCTTCAACGCCATCCCATCCCAACTCATTAGTATGAATACCTAACTCACGCAGATTCGATGGTTGCCGAAGCATGCGCTCGCACAAAGTACAGATCATTATTTAGTAGGTAATTTACAGCGAGTCTCTCGCGTGAAGAATCTCGAGAGGACATTATAAATCCGAATTTAGATTGATACAGCACTGAGGAGTCCGAAGGTCGGGTGCCCTACTTTTTCCATTGCGTCCGGCTTGTCGCCATCGCGGACCTTGCAGCGGACTGGGACTGGAGTATCTGTCACGAGGTAGCCGATAAGTGCGGTAGGTATCGAGATTTCTGGAACGTGCACTGAGGTGCCTAGTGACGGTGCCTACCCAGTGAAATCCGACAGTCGATAGTTTATGGCTGGTTGACCGAGCCAACGGGGTTCAAGTTGCTCCGAGGCAGTTCCATGATAAACCTATTAGGGGGTGTTCCACGATTCAATCCTTGCGTTCCTACTGCAAACAACCTCAGCTACGTCTGCAAGCTTCCCCAACCGTATCGTCGCCTTTCGATTCTTGCGACCACAACTTGGATTACTGCGACCCAGTGGCTCAGGCTGTGCCAAGCGAGCTGCACCAATTGACAGGCCTGTAGAATCTCCAAGGTAAAATGGTACTCACTTTCCCGAGTTTCCCGGCGGCCCGGTAACCGCGGCCGTTTCAATCTGTCGCAACGCGGATGGTTTTCATGGTTTTTCTCGAGAAGTTTTGTCATCGGCGATTGTAACTTTTTGCGAATTGAGATAGGCGTGCATGTCGGCCTAGTCCTCCTGACCACGGAGGCAATAGCATCAAAGTTGCACAAGTCCCCCATCCGTTCATTCCCGACCAGCGGTGTCACCGAAGAGATATAGAGTGGTCCGTGTATCGAGAGGGTCTCATCGTTGTCATCACAAGCCACCCCTCAGCCGATCTACTGTATTGATGAGTTTCCAATCGCTGGTTCCTGCGCTGCAGCAGCATACCATCTTTGTCGTCGCAGCCGCAGTTTGTAGCACTGCGATGACTATGATTGGATGGTCATGGCTGCGACCCGAGGTGAGTACACTCCGAGCCTGAGTGTGACCTCATTCTCCCTCACCATTCTGTGGGCACGCTTCACTCTTCCGTATGCAGCTCGATGCCTTTCCGACCGTCGGATCCAACACTTGGTCCTGCTGGTGGCGGATCGGCGGCACGTACGCGACCAACACCGCGCAGACGCTGCAGCAAGGTTACGACAAGGTGAGTGGCTTCGCACGTCGGAATTCATGCATCTCACTCGACCTTGGGGCTGGTAGTATCGCTCTGAGCCATTCAAGATCGTCTATCAACACCGCTGGATGGTCATTCTGAACAAACGCGAGCACGTCGAACAAGTTCTGAAAACACCCCAGGATGAGTTCTCATTCCGGGACGCCCTGAGCGAGGTTCGGAAACCGAATTGTGAATTGGATCGGACACACATTGACGGACACGATGTCGGCAGCGGTTGAATTTGCAGTATACTGTGGGCCACGAGGGCATCGAAAACGCTGATCATGCCGTGCGTGCGCTCTCGCAGTTGTCGCGACACACTCGAACGATGCATCCTGATATGATGGACGAGATTGTGACGGCGTTCGATGAGCTCTTAGATCTCAAGGATGGCAGTGAGTCGTTCTGCTTTAACAAGAATGACAACCCGTTTGATCTTGGCAAGAATCTGAGTGGAAGAGCGTACCGGCGCTCGGTATGGTTCAACAGGTGGTCTGTAGGGCGAGCAACAGGGTGTTCGTCGGGCTTCCATTGTGTGCGCTTCCCTTTCATTTAAACTTTGATGCGTTTATCGACCTGTCACTGTAGGTCGCGATCCGGACTATATCGACTTGAATCTCCGTTTTGCCACCGATGTCCTGAAAGCAGGACTTGCCATCGGAAAATTCCCCAAGTTCATGCGGTCGTGCGTGCCTTTGTGATATACCGAGGAACTCATGTACTTTTGGCAGTCTCGCAGCTCATTTTCTCGCGCGCGTTGTCACAGAGGATAAGGCTCGTGCTCTGAAACATCTCCGACCCATCGTCGAAAAACGACTAGCACATTTCAGAGAGTATGGTAACGCGTGGACCGAAAACTTTGTTCGTCCATTTCATGTTCGTTGATCTGAGCATGCTGATCGACGTCTTCCATAGAATGATCTGTTGACGTGGTTGATCGAGGAAGGAGAAGGTTCTGAGCTGACGGTCGAAGGCTTGGTACTGCGCGTGCTGGTCGTCAACCTGAGTGCGATTTATGTGCGTCCAATTCCAACGAGTCTGCCCGTGCCTCACTGATCGAAACAGGACTCTTCTCATGTACGTCCGTGCGAACGTGATGGTCATGGTTCCGACGTTGACCCACGGGATCGTAGAGCTTTACTCACGCACTTTATTACCTTGCAGCAAATCCCCAGTATGTCCGACCGCTCCGCCAGGAGGTCGAGACCGTTATCGAGAAGGACGGATGGACAAAGTCGGCGCTCGAGAAGATGACTAAAATCGACAGCTTTCTGAAAGAGTCCCAGCGTCTAGAAGGCGCGAGCTCGCGTGCGTGTTCATTTCGCTGGTCATGGCCTAGCGCTACATGTGCCGCGTGTCGATAGTGGGCGTCCAACGCAAGGCAATGAAGGACATTATCTTCTCGGACGGCACGTTCATACCGAAAGGGACGGTGGTCGGAACTGCCATACGCTCTCTGCAAAGGGACGACGGCTTGTACGAGCACGCGAACACATTCAAGCCGTTCCGGTTTGATGCGATGCGCGGCGAGGACGAGGAAGATGCCAAGTATCGATTCACGTCGACCGGAATAGGGTACTTGCCCTTTGGGCATGGAAAGCGCGCATGGTACCTTGTCTTTCTATCTTCCTTTGTGTTGAAACCGAGACTGACGTCTGGATGAGCCCTGGGCGTTTCTTTGTCGCAACGGAGATGAAGATCATGTTGGCACATATCGTGACGACGTACGACGTCAAGTTGGAGGATCAGACGACGCGTCCGGCTAGTTTATGTATTGGCACTGCGGTCCTGGCCGATCCCCGTGCAAACTTATTGTTTAAGAGGAGGGTCGACTAGAACCATGGCCCTCTCGAATGTAAACTGTATGTACTACCGGTTTCGATATCAATATGACACAATCTTAGTTATCTGTATCTATCACGTCTCTGGAGACCATTCAACTTATCGGTGGTCGGTCCTGTACTTCGACGAGATGGCCATTCGATGATCTCACATGTTCAAGTTGCACGGATTGCCCATCGCGAAAGAGACGACACAACACAATGCCTCAGCAAGGCTCTCGCAGATCGTTCAGGACGCTACCGAGTTGCTTCACTGTTCACAATGGAGGTAGGTGGATCGGGCGAGGAATCCTCGTCGACTGCGTATGAGTCCTAGCAGTCTCAGCGCCGTTGCCATGTCCGCCCAATACCGAGTCGCGCAACTCATCACTCTTCTCATTTGGCTCGATAATGAGATGTCAATCGTCATAGTCTTGACCACTGCAAGCCGATCGAGACATGGTGCTCAGAGTCTTCCAGACTGTACAAAGAGTGACGCCAAACATTCGATCTCGGGCAAGCCTTTCGAACGACACCCACTGGTGCCTCGCATTCGTGAGCGGGGATCTTCAGATTCACGGCAAGATACTTATTTACACAGCACGAACGAAACGAACAACCTCTAGTCGACCCTCTTTCTGAACAAGACGTTTGCATGGGGATTAGCCATAATCGAAAGCCCCATGTATAAGCTAGGCGGAAGTGTCGTATCATCCTCCAACTTGACGTCGTACGTCATTACGACATGTACCAGCATGGTCTTGAGCTCGCTGGCAGCAAAGAAACGTCCGGGACTCGTCAGGAAGTCAGTCCACAAGAACGACAGAGCTCAAGAGAGGAAAAGTGCCATACCATGCATGTTTGCCGTGCCCAAAAGGCAGGTAATCCATCGCGGTCGAGGCGTATTGATACTTGAGACCTGCGCCCTCCTTGTCGCGCATGGCGCTGAACCGGAACGGTTGGAATGCAAGCGCATTCTCGTATAGCTTGTCGTCCATGTGTAATGATCGCGTGGGAACACCGAGCATCGTTCCCTTTGGTATGAATGTGCCGTCCGAGAACGTAAAGTCCTCCATCGCCTTGCGTTGAATGCCCACTGGCAACAAGAATAAGTCGCGACATGCTTGTTGAAGGACGCAAAGATACTCACGACCACTCATGGCTTCGAGACGTTGACATTCTCTCAGGTAGCTGTCCACTCGACGCATCTTGTCTACTGCAGCCTTTGTCCATCCTTCATGTTTGACAATTGTTTCAATCTCCTCACGAAGAGGTTGGACATATTGAGGGTTCGCAGCAAGGTAATAGAGTGCACGCGTAAAACTCTGCAATCCACCACACATTAGACCATTTATTGGTTGGTTTACCATAGCCGATTGAAACGTACATTGGCAGATGTCTGACTCGGGAAGATTAGCTGAGAATAATTGTAGACGAATGGCAATACACTCACGTGAATGGCGGCAAAATTGACAATCAGGACGCGGAGGGTCAAGGCCTCGGCTGTTAACTCTGGTCCCTGCGCTTCCTCGATCAACCAAGATAGAAGATCGTTCTGAAAGCGATTATAGCGATTTCTTTCGAGTCAGGAAAAGGAATGAACGGACAGGTTTCCCTTCCCATTCTTTCCCATATTCATTCAGATTTTTCAAACGTTCCTCGATGATAGGGCCAAGGTGCTTCAGACCGCGCATCTTCTCCCGAGTCACAACGTCGCCTAAGAAATGGGCAGCTAAACTGATGACGAGTATGTATGGGTAGATATTTAACTAACGATAACAACGTACCCCTTCATAAATTTGGGGAAAAAGCTAATCAAAGTGCCTGTCTTGATGGCTTCGACGGTGAACCGAATGTTCAAGTCAATATAGTCAGGGTCGCGACCTAGGAGTTTGAGTAGAGTGCATCGTTTGGCGGGGAACGTAAAACATACATAATGGAAGGCCAACGAAAAGTCTGTTACTGGCTCTGCAGACAATCTTTTGCATGGCACTGAGTGCTGATATGCTCTTCCACTCTGAGTTTTCCTGAATTGAGAGAGATACGCCTCGTCTGAAGTAACTATACTCACCATCGCCGTTGAGATCTAGAACCTCATCAAAGGCGACGATAACCTCATCTCTTATTTCGGAATAGTTCGTTCCGAGATGTCGCGTCAACTGCGAGCGAATGACTTCGATGTGATACGGGTTTTCGTGGAAGGCGCCACCCATGGTATATGCCGTACTCCAGCGCTATAGATATTGCCCATCAACGTACAAAAGATCGTCGAACGAAACGAACCTCATTTAAGGCTTCCAGGTTAGAAAGAACCTCCGGCGGTGTTCTCAACACCTCTTCCGCGTGCTTCCGATCACTGAGAACGACTATCCAGTGATAGAGACTGGCAACTTTGAATGGCACAGACGCATGCTACGAGACAAGTGAGCGAGACGGATAGATGGAGAGGTGCGCAAGGAACGCTTAGGCACGACTTGCTTTTTCGTAGCCTCGCTGTACCAACTCTATGACATCGGTCGTATACTTGCAACCGTCCCACCACGAGCCTAGCCAACCGCCGGATCCAACTGTGGGGAAGACTTTGACCTGCACAAGCGACGTCAATATCGGAACGACCCGTCAATAAATGCTATGAAGGGCGAACGAGTCTACCCACGCTGCGGCGACGTCGACGTTGCGCCAATCTTGTAATGACAACGACGGCAGCCAACACGCCTGCAACGCCGTACGTGCCCACGTATTTCATGTCCAGGTTCTCCATGAGCGCTAGCATGGAGCACTGAAGGGGCAAAACAGAAGGTGAACAAGGAATCAATCGATGGCATCCTTGATTAAGGCGCCCCCTTATAATACTAAGTCAGTGCGTGCACATAAGGCATATCATGCCTTGCGGAACACCGGCAATCAGAGATTCATGGCAACCAAAGACTCATTACTAAGGCCGACTGTAATGATAGGGCCGGAAAGTCGAGGCAACTACAGTCGACTCCCTCATAACACATACCTCTCGGGACAGGCCCAGGAATATGTGTTTTGAGGTGTATGGGTGTACAGAGAGGTCCACCACTGAAAACCCAAATCAGTTGATTGACAGTCCTGCTGTTGTGTAGTGTTAGTCGAAGCTAAAAAAACTATTTACGAGGCAAATGTTTGGTTATTTTACTGTCGTCCATATTGAGTGACTTACCGTAGGCTTTTAATCCAAGATTATAATGAATCGGAGTGCGAAGTTTGGGCTAAACAAAGCAATTGAATAAAATATTCAGAGCCATAGCACACTTGGAATATATTTCATCTTTCTAAATTTGCCTGTAATCATGGAGGATGAAGAAATCTTGTTCAAGGGAATTCAAGAGGAGGACGAAGGGGTAGAGTTAGAGGAAGAGCACACCCGGCAAGTGCTTTTGGTTCTTGCTGGTATAGTCATTGCAGGCCCCGGGCCCAAGTTAGTATCTGCTGAGCTATACAGTCAAGCTCGCCAGCCACACCGTCTGTAGTCACCCTACTCTGATTTCGACACCCGTGAGACCTAGTAAGGTGTTTCACAAATCATGTGACATGTACAGGCTATTTCTGTGTTTGCAAAGCAGTAATCAAGACAATTTGGTGATAGAGTATGGTACCTCGTAGCAAACATTCGTGATCGGAGGTCCTCAGAATCGGCACGAGAAACTCGTATACATTACATGAGCGGATCTAACAACCTCTAGTCGACCCTCTTTCTGAACAAGACGTTTGCACGGGGATTGGCCATAATCGAAGACCCGATGCACAAGCTAGGTAGAAGCGTCGCGTTGTCCTCCAACTTGACGTCGTACGTCATTACGACATGTGCCAGCATGGTCTTGAGCTCACTGGCAGCAAAGAAACGTCCGGGGCTACGACGTCAGGAAGTCAGTCCGCAAGAATGGCAGAGCTCAAGGAAGGAAGGAGTCCGTACCATGCATGTTTGCCGTGCCCAAAAGGCAGGTAATCCATCGCGGTCGAGGCGTATTGATACTTGAAATCTGCTCCGTCCTTGTCGCGCATGGCGCTGAACCGGAACGGTTGGAATGTAAGCGCATTCTCGTATAGCTTGTCATCCGTGTGTAATAATCGCGTGGGAACACCGAGCATCGTTCCCTTTGGTATGAACGTGCCATCCGAGAACGTAAAGTCCTTCATCGCCTTGCGTTGAAGGCTCACTAGAAATAAGGATAAGTTGCGACAGGTCCTTTGAAGGACGCGAAAATACTCACGACCACTCATGGCTTCGAGACGTTGACATTCTCTCAAGTAGCTGTCCACTCGGCGCATCTTGTCTACTGCGGCCTTTGTCCATCCTTCATGTTCGACAATAATTTCTATCTCCTCGCGGAGAGGTTGGACATACTGAGGGTTCGCAGCAAGGTAACAGAGCGCATACGCAAAAGTCTGCAACCCATCACACATTAGACCACTTATTGGCTGGTTTTCCATAGTCGATTGAAACGTACATTGGCAGTCGTCTGATTTGGGTAGATAAGCCGAGAGTGATAGTTGACGAATGACAATACACGCACATGAATGGCGGCAAAGTTGACAGAAAAGACACGGGACGTCAAGGCCTCGGCTGTCAACTCTGGTCCCTGCGCTTCCTCGATCAACCAAGATAAAAGGTCGTTCTGAAAGTGATTATAGCGATTTCTTTCGAATCAGAAAAAGGGATGAACGGACAGGTTTCCCTTCCCATTCTTTCCCATATTCATTCAAATATTTCAAACGTTCCTCGATGATGGGGCCAAGGTGCCTCAGACCGCGCATCTTTTCTCGAGTTATAACACCACCCAAGAAACGGGTAGCTAAACTGATGACGAGTATGGATGGGTAGCCGTATAATCAACGATGATAACGTACCCCTTCATAAATTTGGGGAACAAGGTAATCAAAGTGCCTGTCTTGACGGCTTCGACGGTGAACCGGATATTCAAGTTAATATAGTCAGGGTCACGACCTAGAAGACTAATTAGGGTGCACCGTTTGGCGGGGGACGTGCAACATACACAATGGAAGGCCAACGAAAACTCTGTTACTTGCTCTGCAGACAACCGTTTGCGCGACACTGATTGCTGATATCTTCTTCCATTCTGAGTATCCCTGGAATTGAGACAGATGTGCCTTGTCCAAAGTAACGACACTCGCCGTTGCCATTGAGATCTAGAACCTCATCAAACGCTACGATAATCTCATCTTTTACTTTAGGATAGCTCGTTCCGAGATGTCGCGTCAACTGCGAGCGGACGACCTCGATGTGATAGGGGTTCTTGAGGAGCGCGCCACCCATGGTATATGCCGTACTCAAGCGCTATAGGTATTCCTCGTCAACGCACAGAAAATCGTCGAACGAAGCGAATGACAGAAGGGAATCAACGAACGAACCTCGATTGAGGCTTCCAGGTTGGAAAGCACCTCTGACGGTGCTTTCAACACCTCTTCTACGTGCTTCTGATCACTGAAAACCAATACCCAATGATAGAGAGTGGCAATTTTAAAAGGCACGGACGCATGCTGCGAATATCAAGACAAGTGAACGAGATGCATAAATGGAGAGGTGCGCAGGAGATGCTTAGGCAAGACCTGCCTTTTCGTAGCCTCGCTGTATCAACTCGACGGCATTGGTCGTATACTTGCAACCATCCCACCACGAGCCTAGCCAACCGCCGGATCCGACTGTGGGGAAGACTTTGAGCTGCGTAAGCGACGTCAATATTGAAACGAGTCATCCATAAATGCTATATTACGAGGGTGAAGGAGTCTACCCACGCTGTCACGCTGACGTTGTGCCAATCTTGTGATGACGATGATGGCAGCCAACACGCCTGCAATGCCGTACGTACTCGCGTATTTCATGTCCAGGTTATCCATGAGCGTCAACATGGAGCACTGAAGGAGCAAAAACAGAAGGTGAACAGGAAATCAATCGATGGCATCCTTAATTAAGGCGTCCCCCTTGAAACACCAAGTCAGTGCGGGCGCATTAGGGTAAACTATGCATTACACGATCAAAGACCCATGGCAACGAAAGACCTACCAAAGCCCACTGCGCCGATCTGCAAGACAGGGCAATGATGTTATGGCTGTTGTCGTTTGGTGATCGCCCTTGGAGCCTTTTGAGAAGTATGATTTATAGGCCGACAGAGTGTCCACTAACCCTGCCTACCCAAATAGGGCATGGTCCTGTCACACAGGCATGAAAGGAACTGCCAGTGGGGGTATGTGCAAGATACCATAGAGCAAATGACATTGAATAGGAGCATGAGGAGAGCATTAGAGCGGCCTGACATAGAATAGGGGCATAAAAGGAGCACACCACACGCCAACTTGTGGTGTAGTGCATAGGTGCATGTAGCCTCCAGCAAGATATGTCCTACACAATGTTATGACACGTAAGTGCCCGTTAAGAACATTGTGTGCATAAGTTACAGTGTGATTCGTTAGACCTTATGTACGCTGCAACCATCTCGTTCGCGATCGGTTGGTATAAATAAAACATTTGCGATGGCAAAACAAGAACACCCCACTCTTACATTCCCTCCAGATCATCGTCGTCCGTCACATACACATGCGCTCACTCTTTCCCTGGATACGTCGCAGACGTAGACACAGACAACCCAGGCATCGTCTTGACGTACTCGTCGAAATACGGCACGGCGCGTCTGTTGGAGCGCACCGTCAGCTTTGCCAACGCACACCCCGACCGACGGATCATCCTCATGAACGCCGCATGTGGCCATTCGTCGCGCTCGCGATAGCAAAAGCATATGTCAAGTTCCTCGAGTGCGGGCAACGTGAGCACGTCAAACAACTCATCGAGCCCCGCGCGAATTACTTTGATTTCGAGGCGGTGCAGTGTTGGGTGAGTGAGGGACCCCGAGGCGAGGGCACGAAGGAGGCCGAGTTGGATGTCGTCAGCAGAGAGACAAGAGGCGACGAGCGTGTGGAGGCGCGTGCAGCGCATGAGAAGTTGGAGGAAGATAGTGGGGCTGAATAGGGCAAAATGCACGTGGAGCTCGGTAAGGGCAACCCAAGGGAGGGTGATCCCGTCAAGGGACTCCAGGTCATAGTTGAAGCATTGAAGGGATGCGACGCGGAGGCGGGTAGCAGATTCTGGAAGGTGAATAGAGAGGACGTCTCGATGGGTGGTGACACGGAGATGGGCCAGAGGGAAAGTCGGGGTAGTCTCCATCCCTATCTCCGCCTGGATATCCGGAGTGAAAAGAGTTTGTAAAGAGGATCCGTGCCACCAAAGATCATCGCAGCGGGCAAGGATGGGCCGAAGCCAAAGTACGGCAGACGAAACCAGTGTTGGATCTGCATCAAGATTTACGTCGTTCAAAATGCGGACGGACAAGGGGATACTTTTCGCTCTGGCCAACCAAGCTTCGCACCCACGACGATACTCTTCACAAGCGATTTTCCGGAGGGTAATAGAGAAGGAGGACCAGAGGCGTGGGGCAGACAGTGCCACAGCGCGCCAGTGGCGACAGACCCGTGTAAGCACCAGGGGGCACTCCACATCCCTTGGAGTGACGTATGGCGTTTTTGGCAAACAGTGGTAAAATACTTCGCCTAGCACCTCAGGAGGTATCCGACGAGCAGCGGAAGTAAGCGCCTGATGAGCGAGCAATGATTCGCGGACGTGAATGCTATTAGCCTCAAGTCTGGTTCGAATCTCGTTTAGCCTGCGAATAGCGCTGTCTGCGATCGCTATCTGCAGTGCAAGGGCAGAGAGCTGGGTGTGTCGCTCGGACACGATGGCATCGATGACCGAGATGTCTTGAGGACGAGGTGCAGACTGCGAGAATGGGGTTTCGAGATCACTTGGCTGCAAGACGAGACGCTGTGAGCTCGAAACGTAGCAAGGAGACGGCGACTAACCAAAAGCGACGGCTGGTTGAAACGCCGGGGTTGGCATGAGACACGATTGCGCCATCGACATGGGAAACACGCAACCACTGACGCACCTTGCCGAGATACTCGACCAGCTGATCGTTTATTGCTTGTAGAACTTGCATCTCCCTCGTCAACAGGCTGCGTGACGACTGCAGCGACGACGGTAGTGGTGCAAGCAGGCAATGCTGACGCAACGAGGCTGGATCCGAAGCCGTGTCACGCGCCGCGGCCAGTGCTGTCAGAGCCTTTTCTCCGTGGCTTATGCTGACTTTCCTACAGCCAAGTATTGCGCGGGAAGGAACTGTGACACAGTTGCCGAGCACTTGGCGAAACTCCGCCCATTGCATCGCTGCACTCGCAGAACTCACGTTTCTTTATCAGTGCTTGTTCCCGACGAGACTGCTTGTCAACGGGCCGTTTTCACACCTTGTACCTCGGTCCGTGGTGATTCTGAATACTTCCGGACCATGGCATAGCAGCATGAATGTCATCGCCGCTTTGCTTCCTTGCATGGGATGCTGGATGGTTGTACTCACGCTGAATCATTCTCAGCCCGGTCCTGGCCTCGATTCAATCCGTGGTTACTCCAGAAATGCCACGTAGCGTCTCTACCTCACCTCTTGTTCATTTCCGGTAGTCTCGCATCGACGATCGCGAGTACCACCCCCACCTCTTGTATGGGGTGACCGAGCGCTCAGGGCTTAAAGTCGTGTCCTCTTTTTCTCTCGAAACACCGCCTCACTTCTCCATCAGCTTCCCCTGCGAGCCACGGCTGTCTGAAACGGAAGATAGGTATCTCATCAAGCCATTCCGGGACCACCTGTTTCATCAAGCGGAAATGCGGTCGTGAACTCGTCACATGTGCTCGCTTGCCTGAATAAGTACTTTATATCGATGTCGTTATAGCCTGAGAACGGGACAGGCGAACGTATCATGCTGGTCTCTCGAGACGAACAGAGCTGTTTGGTAGGTTCTGGTCTTCCTTCCGGATGCAACGCAGCTCAAAGTCGATAGTACCTAATAAAGGCAGGTCCTGTGGAGTGTCTCACCACCTCGCTCTAGATACGTAACACCGCCAGCGACGGCGTCAGCCGTTTCTTATCTCTGGCAGTCGCGTGCCTGGGACCTTGCGTGTTACACTGTGCATATGTTTGGCAAGTTAACACATCGGTGTCACATGATGCATGAACGATGAATGCGATGGTACGCATCAGGACGCATTCGTCCGATTACCATGTCCATGAATGAAGATGGTAGTCGAACGAACGCTCGATACCAACACCTATGCCAGTGGTCAATGCGTTACGACACTCTTCGATCACAATTGAAGCCGACGTGATTCGTGGTCCACGTCGTTGGTCCCATTCCTAGGACAGACTGCTCGATGACATTCGCATGCTACTCACGCCCAGTGGGTTCCCTCATTGACCGAATGTGTCCATGGGACTTGTGACGTCGCATAAACATGGCATACATGACGTAGTGTAATAACATCCATCAGCACGCCAACCATCCCGATCAGAACGTGCTGGGGCGGTGAGCAACAAAGGTTGATTTTGCCTTCCCGACACGGTGTGGAAGAGGGAACCTGAGCTTGGGAACAAGAAGCTGCTTGATGTAGGGGCGACGAACGTCGTCCGTTTTTTCGAGTTCGACAACACGGAGGATCTGTTCACCGAATCACGTCAGCCGACGCCAAGTCGACGAAAAACGCATACATGGATCGACCGGAAACGAGCACGATGCCTGGCAGCCATGTCCTGGTACAATGCCTTGACGGCGTCCGCGCGCGAGAGCTCACGGAATTCCTTGTACATGTTGTGCGTCCCGGAGCGGGAATCGTAGCGCAACCAGATACCAAAGTTCTTGACTTTCAACGGCTTCTTTTCGTGGATCTAGACAAAAAAAAGACACGGGCGCCAAGGCGAGCGAGGGTTCGGAGACCCGTTAGCAATCCCATTCCGCCTGCCACTTGAACGGCTGCAAGGGATACACACAATGTTGACACCGATGACTTCACCGCTCGCCTTCTTCACCTTTTTCAATTGCCTTGGGGAGATGTCAGTTCAGATCGAGCAAGCACACCTCGGGAACGTACCTGAGGAAATACCAGAACCGCGACTTGGCAACGACGTCGTTGGGCGCGAAGATGCGCATACGGTAGATTTTCGGAGTCGGGTCTGATTCTGTGGGGAGATGGCGCCCAACAACTTGGTATTCTTGAAGGCCCATCTAGATCACGTTCCACGTTAGCATGCCATCCACTCGCACCACACGACATCCATCGTCAATAGGCTCAATGGCCTTGAATCCACGGTATGGACGAACAGGATCGATACCATTCGAGAGCAAAGACGACACATACTTTGTGGTAGTGTTGATCTTGAGGCGTTGACACTGTACGTGACGACGAGGAACTTGCGAGTTGGGTATATCATTTGGTCTTGTTTGCTAGCCAAGTTTCAACTCCGCGAAGACTGAAGCAGTTCTGCGGACCGGAGCGGCCCGAGACGGCGAGACCCCCGGCAACCGGGTTTTGTCTCCATCATGCGCAGTTGGAGTGGCCAGTTCAAACTTGCCCGTCTTTAATCCACTTTCCTTGTCTGTTCACACAGCGGTTGCACCATCCACGGCTACCACACACAGGATTACGACACTACAAACACGACGCGAACCGTCTTCACAATTCATTACCGATCGTCAGCACGACGACCCGCTGGGTGTGCGTCACGATCATCAACTTCCCATTGATCGCCGAAAACTCGGGCTCGTTCTTCAACGGTCGAAGATGTTGCGGGAGCCACAACAAGCGCTTGTCGCCCTTGCACACCCATCCGTCGTTTCGGATCACATACGGCATTCGGAGCAGACAGTCAAAGATGTCGTCTTCGTGCTTGGCGAGGAGGTGTGGCAACGACGGAGACTGGGAGGGGTCTTGTTCGGACGGCGCTCCGTCTGGTTCCTCCTCGTGATCGCAGACAGGGCACACGAGTGTCGACTGGGACGGGACGTGCGCTTCCTCGCCCTTGTCCTTGCCTTCGGCGTCGCCGCCTGTGTTCTCCACCCCTCCGTCCTCTGCTGATGTAGGCAACACGAGCTGTAAGCGAGGCACCGTCCAAAACGATACATTATAGTCGCCCGTCCTGCAGATCAACTTGAGCGGCACGTCTGAGCCCTGGTCATGGGACTGGATCTGCTGAACGTCCTTTGTGAATTCTGTTCCACTGGGACACAGCGTGTGCGATCCGGCGGGTGTCGAAGACAGTGCCACGATACGAAGAAACCCGTCT
Organism: Royoungia palumana; assembly: GCA_038089855.1. Taxonomy (NCBI): domain Eukaryota; kingdom Fungi; phylum Basidiomycota; class Agaricomycetes; order Boletales; family Boletaceae; genus Royoungia; species Royoungia palumana. The sequence goes on from JBBPLQ010000217.1 coordinate 14,448, forward strand.
CCGTATGCGACAATGCCTATGTCGTCGCCGAGCGGTGCTACGAATGCGACGGCCGTGACAGAAGAATCGACACCTGTAGGTGGCTGGATGGTCGCTTTGCACTCGCCAGACGACGCATCCCAGAGGTGTACGATCCCCGTTTCGGAGCCACTCATCAGCGTGTGGGAATCATCGGAAAAGGCCAGGGAGGAGATGGAGACGTCTGATGCCACATTCATCATCCTTTTGACTTGCGTCTCCACGTCGCAGACCGTAATGGCACCGTCGTGACCACACCCGACAGAGCTGCCATCCGGGGAGATGACGAACACTTGGATCTTTTTCACCCCCGAGAAACGGACTTTTTGCTTCCCCATCGTCGATTCATAGACACGAACCGAGCTCTTGTCCTGGCGGTCCCAGAAATCTGACACGGACCAAGCAAAGGTACGCGAGTCTGCCGAGAAAATGGGACGGGGGACATCATCGCTGCGTGCATAGTCGGCGACACCAAAGTCGACTTTACAGAGGAGACGGCAATATTCGTCGATGAGGTGCCACACTAGTCCACTATGAATCAGGAAGCGAGACCCATCTGGAGAAGTTGCTACCGTTGTCACAGAGCGAAGCGGGGTAGCGAAATCTCGCTCCTTGACCTTGTCCCACCCGATGGTGGGTATCGTCGTATCCAGTATATCTAAAGATCCAACGTTGCTCCCCGCTGCTGCACGCGTACCGTCTGGCGACAATGCAAGCGCTGTCAAGTGAGCACGAGAAGAGTGTATGGAAGGCGTGTCCACCTTGGAGCCGAACGGCACACACCATGTCTCGGAGAGGTAAGAGAACGCAAAGGACGACGACCGTGACGAGTAGGCGACCAAGAGTTCTGCCCGCGCCACCGCATCCGCACTGTGCTCGACCAACTTTTTCAGCAAGAATGCAGGCAGTCCACGTGCAAGGACTTTGGCTTGCCATATAGGCGCATTACTCATCGTCGCCTGCAGGTTTTGTCCAAAGTCCCAAATGGAGACGTCGGAAGACGACCTACGACTTGTTGAAACGCTGCTAGCGAGGACTGTTCCATCCGACGCCGAAAGAAAATGCTTATCATTGTCAAAGAAGCGGACCGAGCGAATGAGCTTTTTGTGTCCTCTGGAGAGGGTGCGCGTACAGCTTCCAGAACGTACATCCCAAACCTTGACCGAGTTGTCTTGTGAGCCCGTGACAACCATGGTCCCGTCCTGCGACACGTCCAGCGATGTGATTCCCGCACGATGACCCATCATGCCACGAATCACTTTGCCGGTGTTCAGGTCCCAGAGAATGAGCAAATTGTCTTCAGATCCTGAGCACAACCGTTGGGAGTCTGGTGTAAAGGTGAAAACAGTCACCGGCCCCTCGTGTGCGATCAGCTTGTGTGTGCGCTGAGCGGACTCGAGCGACCACAGTTGTATCGTTTTGTCCCGAGAACCGGACGCAAGCAGCTTGCTGTCCGGGGAGAATTCGAGGCATGTGATATCGTCCGTGTGAACGTCAACATCCTTGAAGTGTTCTCGACCCAGATTAGGATCCCACACGGCGACCATGCGATCTGAAAACGCGGCTGCAATGAAGGACCCGGAGCTCGAGAAACAGACCAGGATAGAGGATGCCTTGTCTCCGAAACTAGCCACGTTGCCGCCCGTCACGACGTTCCACAATTGGACCCCTTGGTTCATTCCAGCCGTCGCGAGAACGCTCCCACTCGGTGAAAAAGCGACGGAGGTGACGGAACCGAGATCGATTGCATACTGATAAGCTTGCCATTCTTCGTCTGCGCCTTCGAGGATCGCGAACGTGCCCCCCGCTTCATGCTTAAAATAAGCGTAGAGGAGGCTAGATGTGGGAGCAAAGGTGATGGCCGTGTGATATACGTGTGGTGCGCTTTGGGAGATGGGTGCTCTAAAAAAGAGCAACAGCCGTTCGGCGTCTTCGACCAACGTTGCCGTCTCTTCCGGTACGGTCCCAAGTGACTTGATCGTCCGGTTTAGATGCTTCGCAGGAACGGGGGTGGAACGTTAACTGGACGCACCTTGAGCCAATTCAGTGCGTCGCGCAACATCACGATCGCTCTCTCCACGCCGTCAAAAATGCTGGCTGCCTCAATCCAGTACAGAAGCGCATTGCGGCAAAACTCTTGCATCGCGTCCAAAAGCGACTCGTACACGCCACCCGAGGTCGGGAGGTGCGTGAGGTGGTGGGACCAATACCGACATGCATATAACAGCGCTTCGTCATAAGCCGTCTGTCGGCGTTCTTGAAGGTCCTCGATGTCACGATTCAATCTGGACGGGTCGCCGATACGACACATGTTTCGCTTCAAAGATCCGGCCATGGTCTTGAAACAAAGCTGAGCCATGAGTCGATGATAGACCACTGGGTCGATGGTGTGCTTGCGCGACCTCTGTGGCGAGACCAAGAAATCGCGAAAGGATGCATGGTAGAATTGAATGGGCTGCTCCCAATTGTCGGATGATACCAACACCGAGCCAAGAGCAGGTATGACGATCCTAGCATCCACATCTGGTCTGTCAAGGAGTTGGTGTAACGCATGCACCGTCAGCGGGACGGACAAACAATACACGATACCCAGAATGAGACGAACGATGTCGGCATCGGGGAATACAGATACAGCGTCCAGATAAAGCGCGTCGAGGTCAGGGTATGTCGTATTGTGAGACGGCTTGTCTTCCAAGATTACTTGGAGACGTTGAACGGGATTGTGCAATCGATCGCCGACGAACTTGACGACGGTCAGTGCAAATATAAATAGACCAGACGCCTTCGCGACGATCCGGTCCAGATCCTCCGGGGATGGCCACGGCTCGTTTGGCATGATCTGTGCATGCTCCTGACGGACCTGACTGAGCGCATGTTGCAGAAAGCTTCGAATATCACCCTCTACGCTGAAAGACTCGATCTCGAGAACGAGTGCGACGGATTCAGTGTCCGGCTGGCGAAAGTGAAGCTGGAGCCAAGGTTCTGGGCGACTGGTTATAAGGAGACGCAAGGGAAAGGGTGAAGCGCGGACGAGTTGGACCAAAAGGGATACCAGCTCCACGACAAGCCGGGGATCATCACATTCATCGAGGGCATCGACGATGATCAGAAATGGTGACTTGGGAAGGTCGAGGCCACTGGAAAGTGGCTCCAATAGCAGCTTGAGCATCTGTTCGCGGAGTACTTTGGCAGGAATCATGCTATCTTGTTCCAAGGCACCAAGGACAGCCGGGCGTATTGCGGGCACGGAGAACATAAACTGAGTCGTGATCGTCGGGAAAAAGTGATGTGTAGTACGCCGTTGGATGTCGCGACGCGAAAAGAAGAAGCTGGCGGCGAGACGTTTCTGAGAGGCGTACTGTTCTGCGATCGTTTGAGATACGGCCGATTTTCCAGAACCAGGCCGACCGTTGACCCAGCAGACAGGCGTGTTCTTCTCGGTTTCGCTGTCCATCCATGATGCCAGGTGGTTGAGGAGCTGAACGCGGGTGCCTTGAAGACACCGCGGTGCAGGATGACGATCCACTGAATCGAACGCAGCGCTGTGAGCGCTGGCCCTTTGCAACGCTTCCGAACCTGGAAAATCTTGAGCATAGCACGGAAAATTCACTCAAAGCACGCTTACCAACTTGACTGCCTTGGAGTATCTGATTGCCGTGTACGATCGTGTTTATAGTTTGATTCCCCTGAAGGCTAGCGCGCGAGGTAAAGTACTGGTCGCGGTGGACCTCGTTGAACGTGGAATGACTCGCGTCGACGTGGGAAGAGTTGTTGAACATGGCCCTAATAAAACGAGGTAGAGGCTGAGGCTGCGTGGCCTGAAAGCGTCCACTCGCCGACCTCCCAAATAGCCGTTGATTAGCGCCCGCCTCACATCATCAGACACAGGCACACCACTCACGTCAGAGATCAAGTCGTACCGGGCCTGTCCTTTGTCTCGCCACAGCCGGCACCTAATGCCTAGTGAATCGCTGTCAAAAGCAAATGCTGAGCAGGCCGCAATCTATTCGATTGGTAGGCATCTCGGCACGAATGCGGGCCAGCTTGCAAGTTGAAACCAAACAGAAACGTTAGTAGCCGCATCTGAAGATTCTGAACGAACCGAAGTACGGGCCGGTGACCCAACCTGCGATGTATCCCCCCAGTCGATAGGCCACATCCCCGGTCGCGGAAATGCCAACCTGTGCCGGCCCCCCAACCGGAAAACCAACTCGAAATGCCAGCAGCGGACGAACAAGGCCTCGAGTAGACAAGACCAAACCATTTTTTTGTTCGGGCTCCAAGTTAGGTGTGAAAGAGTAAGCCACTCCAACAAGACGGGTTGACGAAATCACAGGAGACCACAGAATAGCAAAATCCAAACGCAACAAGTTACTACCTCAATGAAACACATGGAAGAGGATACTCGACCATGACCCGCACCCAGACTTGTCAGTTGTCACATAGCAAGTAAGTATATACATCGCTTGCCTCGCGTACTGTACATATTATAATGTTGCCCCAACTTCCGAGTCAGTGCTCGCTTGGTGCCTACTTCACTTGCATGAAATGAGTACAAAGAACACGGCAACGCGACGACCGTCATAATGACGGCTGCCCGCAGACGAAACAGGAGAAAAGCCCCGCAATACAGAACGACGCCCGTGATACACTACGGATCATGATACACTAGAACCTCAAGACAGCAATAACTCCGACAAGACACGAGCACCTGGACCAAGAAACAGCGGCAAACGTAACATGGATCGTAATGGTCGTGGAAATGAGAAAGGAGAAGCACGCATTCAGAACTCCCGAGGCACGAATTTGCGACCCGACGCATCGAGCGCGTCCTCGACGGCCTTCATCGCTTGTAGCACGCGTTCTTCCTCGAACCGTCGCCCGATGACTTGTACGCCGACGGGCAGCCCGTGCATCGCGTCTGCGTCGTAGACGCCGTAGACGCCCTTGGCGGCCGCACCCAACTTTTTATACGCCTCGCTCTTTGGGAATCCCGCGGGGAGGGCATCTGACTCTTTGCTTACGAACGTCACCGGAAGAACCCCGGCGACGGAGTCGACCTAGGTCACGTCACATCCCGCGTCAGCCAAAAACAGCAGGAGAGGTACGCTGAAAGCGAACGTGAGACGCACGATGTTGCATATCATGCCCGTCGCAGCGGACAATAACGTGACTTTCTCGGACGTGCCCGTCGGGAGGGCTGGCATGGGATGGGGAACAGAGAGAACGAAATCTACGCCTTGTGCTTCCCAGGCATCGTTCCATCGTCTTCGATAGTCATCCCGCGCCACCACGAGGTCCCGCTCCTGAGCCGCCGTTTTGGTGTGTAGATTCTCGATCAACGAGGCGTAGACCTCATCTCCGGTCAGGCTGCGAGTCATCATGGCAAGGAACCGTTTGATGAACAATGGCATCTGTAGTAGGGACCTGGAGCCACTCATGACAGGGTCCAACTTTTCATCTTTACGCAATGGTTTGAAGAATCCGCTCGCTTGGACGAAATCAGTAATGAACGGAGGGCAAAAGAAAAGAACACACCCGCGTCAGAGAAGCAGAGTTGTAACCCAATGTTGAAACCTTCCGCAATGGAAGGTGGTGCGCTGGACACATTCTTGAGCTTCGTGTTCTATTCGCGGCATAAGATATGTAAACGATACCTACAAATCAACGACCTCGTGCCCTTGTTGTTTCAGTGCGTCCGAGGCCCATTTGAGAGCTCGACGGCAGGCCGGAGTCGGTGGTACGATCCCTGAAAAAGTTAAAGCGATGTGCGCGGACAAACCAGTCGTGCTCACCGTCCTCCCAGATGACTCCCCATCGTAATTTCTTACCCTGCAGGTCGACCTCCCGCCAAGGCAACGGTACGCACTGTGATAAGGATGTTAGGGCATACCGTCCCTTGGCAGGCACAATCTCGCACTCACCGTATGATCATAGGTCCATGGATCCATATCCACCACTCGCTTCCAGAACTCCTCCAAATCATCCAAGCGCCGTGCCATCGGCGAACATGACGTACCCACGAACTCCTGGCCGGGCAAGGGGGGCAATGTACCCAAACTGGGAAACCTACCGATGGACGACCGCATACCGTATATGCCACAACAATGTGCCGGCCATCGCACACTACCTCCGATATCTGTGCCGATTTCGATGAGGCTTCCGCGACTGGCTAAAAGAGCGGCACCGCCTCCGGTCGAAGCACCGCTCGCGAAATTGGCGTTGTATGGGTTGCTTGTGCGACCGAACAAGTCCGAGGTGGTTTCCAAGCCCAGCAATCCGGGAGGCGTCGCCGTCTTGACGTGTATGATCGCACCGGCGTCCTGCAAAAGACGAACGATGGGAGCCGAAGAGGAAGCGGGCTTGCCCACTCGCGAGGAGTACCCGACGGTGGTGTCGTAGCCTTCGATGTCGATGCAGTCCTTGACGCTGACTGGAACGCCGGATAGGAGACGACTGGGTTCGTGGGCGCCCAACGTATGGTCGCTGCGCGTCGGGGATTCGGGTGGTTTCGAAGTCGTCGGGGTCCACGGTTGCGAACGGAAGCGGGACGTGAGCGCAGCGAGACAGTTGGTCGCCTTTTGCGCAGCGACGACCTTTTTGCCGTAGGCTTCCAATATTGCCGAGGTTGAAAGCGTGCCCGTCCCATGACACTGTGCGAGTTCACGCAAGGAGAGGTCGAGAATTTTCTTGTCTTGCTCGGTGCAGCTTTCCGAGTAGGAGGGCGGAAGGGCGTCGAGCTGTTGCTGCCGTTCCTGCTGTTTTGCAGCGCTGGAACGACTGTAAGCGAACGGATGGTTTGTTGAAAGTAAAAAATCACCAGTCTCGACGATGCGGAGATATTGAGAACATGGGTGGGAGCTCAGTGGCTGAGCGACGATCAAAGATGGCGTCTTATGTATACGAAACCAAGGGTCGAATCGAGTGTCAGATCAAAACTCACAGCTTCTGGATCATTCATCCCAAGACAGAGGTGCGCCCTGGAGCTAATGTGTCCGAGATCGGGGGGTTTTATGTACGTATGCCAGAGACCCCTGCCTTGGCTGACCACGATCTAGGCTACATGGCGCGCGTGAGAGTCAATTTTCTCGATGAAACAGCGTGCATGATGGCTCCTGGTTTCGAGAGCTCAAAGGGGCAGACGGTGGACAGCGAGTGCGAGGGATCTCGGGTGATCAGCGGATCAGACCCGCTACCAAAGCTTTGGGAATGAGCCAGATGCGGTTAATGGGAGGTGATGCGGCGTGCGTGCCAATCTCGCAACCGAATCATGATGGACGAGTCGAAATCTTTTTTTCTCGTGATGACATCCGCCCCTTTACACAAGCTCAGGGTTCTGACCATGGTTGGATCGCATATTCTGTACGATGGTAGCTACAAAGGAATTTTATCGTCGTCTAGCGAGCTATTGGCTATGATGATCTGTAAAGTCGACGAGACTCGATCGGGGAACGCATCTGCAATCGAAAGTTATGCGACATGAAACCGTAATATGTCTGTTGCCGGCGCAACAAAGCACATGAAGTTGGACACATACTCGCTGACGAGACGTTTCCTGCACAGGGCGGACGTTTGTCCCCCCCGTATGGGAAGCACCTTTGTGCATTTTCTGTCACGTGTACGGCATTCCACGTGTCTGCACGACCGCATGGCACACACGTGCGCATTGAACACGCAAGGGAGGTGGCTGTGCGATACAGGTCACGAGACGAGCCACGTCAACAAACATCAACATACGTGTCACCAACGATCACACGCGTTCCGCTTCACTTCCAAGACAATGCTGGTGCACTCGTCCAGTCCCTTCTCCTCATGCTCTACTCCCAGCCGTTCGTCCTACTACTCCGCCCGCAGTCATCAACCCCTCACCTCCTCGCCCCTCGCGTCGCCAACCTACTCTCCGACCCACACCGTCCAGGAACGACGGCGCGCACAGTACAAATCGACGACCTCCGCACCGCATCGCACGCCGACCACCCCATGCTCCGCAAACTTTCTTTTCCGCATCGGCTCACAGCCCACGCCCGATGATCCGCAAAGGGTCTTCCTACGAGAACGTCTCCAAGCACGGTGTCGCGAGCACGCGCAAAAGCTGCGCGACCGGGCCGTCAGCGCACGCAGAAGAAACAGCGAGAGATATTCGGACGTGTTCATGGACGATGACGGGGACGAGGACGAGTCCGATGAGGTCGTCATGCAGGACGAGGTTTGCGGTCACACACCGGACCCGTCCTCTCACTCACGCGCGCAAACAGCTCTTTCGGAGGATCATGCAGAGCGCAAACCATAAAAAGAAGCACGCGTACCGGGTCTCTTACGCCCTCGAGGTTGGCTCGTCGTTTGATCCGGACATGGAAGACGCCACTGCCTGGGAGAGCGAGTTACGAGGCAAGTGGTGATCGTGGACGTCATCGGTGCGGAACGCTTGACTACGTTTGTTTGCAGAACAAAGTTCGAGTAGCTCAGAGCCGACCCCTGATGATCTGGAAGAAGAGGAGTTGCTAGAATATGCCGCGCTTGCAGACTTTGCAGATTTGGATCTCACTCCCGATGACTTGGCTGCGTTGAGCGACCTAGACGACATGCCGCACGATCCGTCAAGTCAGACATCTTATGACCCGCCAGAGATGGATGTCTCATAATGATATATTGTGCTCGTCAAGTTAATCGTTAGTGTACCTATGTATCACTCAATATGTGTTGTTACGCGGTCGACATCCGGCACGGAATAAAGGCTCAAGTTGTGCGCCACGAGAGTCTCAGACTCAGGGGGACCGGCCTGAATACTTCCGAATCAGTCGAGTGGACCTCTTGTCCTCTGAACACCGGCACGATAACCTCAGTTCCTTTCGGCTAGCACCTTTTCGTAGTCTCCTCACGGTCCGGGCCGTCGTGAATCGGACACGTCGAACCGGCTGGTTTCGCCTGGTACCAGGTAACCTCAGACGAGACGGTACGACCTCAGGAACCGCCGGCGCGGAGCTCAGCGCCAACGAACGTCGTTTGCCGTGGCAGCCAGTCTACCCTTCGTCGGGCTACGTATCAGGCCGAGTCCAGAACGCCACTTTCGCAAATGAGACGATCTTCGCTCGAGTGAGCCAAAGACATGCCTGGTTCGATCACGTGGTTACTGTCGCTATCACGACGGCGAGTCGGGTCGTTGCGCACGCGCGTTTCCCAGAATTCGCTACGAATGCGGGGCATAGCAGCAGGGCGCTCTGACATCACCCTTGTATGCTCCCGCGAACAGGTTTCAAAAGGCCGTTTCTCGCGCAACGTGGTTCGATCGCTGCCCTTGAATGGTCGGGACCGTCTGCTACCCCATCTACGCACGACCGTTCTATTTCCGGTCAAACGTCGGAGGTGTGCTTTGACGGTCGTCTCCCGTACGTTGATCATCAAACGGGACGCCATCACCGACGTCAGTCTGTCGGGGCGCACCTCAGACGCGACGTAGGGACCAGGTTCTTCCGCTCGATCGGGTGTGATGCGGGGGTGTCCTCACGCGCTGAGGGCGACGCCACCGACAGCCTCGCCATCAGCCTCGTCAGCAACGCGCGCGCGCGCGTTTCGTTATGGCGTCCAGTCGGACGCTCACGTTCGCTAGCTGGGCAGCTCATTTCAGGTCTGGGTTCGACGGCATTTTCAGGACTTACCACGAGGAGCGATATATTGGCTGCGTTCGCAGCGGAAATGATGCTGTCCGCGATGGTGGTGGGGCCCTTGAAGCACAGAGAGGTCCATGAGCACTCACGCAGACTACATGGTACCTGTATATCACACGTCAGAACGACCGGTCGCTCAGAGTGGAGAAGAGGAACCTGAACGTCTGCGAGCAGACGGTCGCTCTTGTTACGAATATAAATTGACCTCCTTATGATCAAAAGAAAGACGACGACGACAATTGACCACCCCATGCAATAGCCAGATCTGTACCAAACGCGATAGGCGATCGCGGCTCTCGCAACTACACAAACGACGCGCTTACGTATGGACCTATGGTGAATGGAGAGTCACTCTGGAACGATATCATGCAAACTATGGGAACTCACACGGTCGCATCAATGGAGCGAATAAAGCTGCTCGTTCCCGAAGGTTTCAAGAATGTCCACTCGTGTCGGTTGCGCTGCTACAAGTGCCACTCGCGTCCCACGGGAACATGTTTACAAGGCTGAAACAAAGAGCACTTGTGGTGAGGATCCACAAAAAGACTAACACGACGCGGCTTTTCTCGTAGAGTGCGTAAACACGCATCATCATGATTGCCGTGCGGGGGTATCGACCTCTGAGCCAGGGAGGCAGCGAATTGGCTCGCCAGCACACAACAATTGAACGAACACGATCCCGCCTTGCTTAGCAATTTGGAGAGGGTCGCGCTGGAAAAGAGGAATGCAGAGGCCCAGTTGAACTTGGTCTGTTCTCAAAAATGATAGGCCTCGTTGGAATGTGTGGTTAAGAAATAGTAAAAGAAGACGGGTGCGTGGAGTCACGTTCGAAGGCAAAGACGCACTGGAAGACCGGCTCGGATGGTTTGTCTGTCAAGCAGAGGGCTTAGTCTGCCGGCAACCGAACGAGTCGTGACGCACAGTGGAGCAGACACGGAAACATGGACAGTCGAACTACTGAAAGACGGTGTAATCTTTGAGGATGATGAAGATTTGTTTTATGTCTCAGGTTCGAGTGGACCATTCCAAAGCAGGGCGGGCCTCGGACGGCCTCGGTTTCGACGTCGTCGACATTCACGGCGCGGCGTCGGGCATGCCAGCTCGACCGCGCTGGCTCATAGGATGAGCCGCGAGTGGATGCCTGATCGGCGGGGCAGGACGCTAATTTCCTTATTCGTGATCTGAGTTTGAAATGAACTTGGATGCCTGCTTGATTTGGGAATTGATTCTCCTTTCCTCCATGACACGAGACGAACGGAGGCATCTTCGAGGATGCCTCGGACGATCCTTTTTAGGTTTCTCTCTTTCTGTCCACGGAGCGGGTCCGTGCGCTAAAGCATATAAAGAACCGCCGTCTCCGCTGCACCTCTTCCTCTCTCTCTCTCTCTCTCTCTTCCACCCTCTCCTGTCCTCGCTACATTCTGCTATCCACGTCAAGTTCGCCGTCCGTATTTACAGTTCCAGATTTCATCCATGTCCTCTTCCGCTTCCTCGCCGTCGCAATCGTCCGCATCGATTCTTGACGAGTCCCATGCCCCAGCTAGATCCCCCACGTCTGCAAACCACATAGGTACCCAGCCCATTCCGCGCGCGTCGCCCACCCAGCCATTTGCGCCACCTACTCCACCTTTCGCGTCTTCTCTCTCTAGTGCCATCAATATCAATACGCCCAAGTCTCCGATCCAATCAACACTGCAGCTTAATTCTCCCTCGCGAAACATGTCCACGGTCTCCATCTCACTCGATAATAATCCTTCTTGTCTTACGCTTTCTGAGCATGTACCGTCCTTGCGCTACGACGGGCTCGTCGACGTTTCATCTCAACGCTCAGACTCCGGTACGGTAGATCCAGCATCTTTATTATTCAAATCTCGACACTCCGTCACACGTAGGTCGCATAGCTATTCCATGATGACGTGTCTGACTCGGACAAGCCTCGTTTAGTTTTCCAGGTGCTTTGAGTTTCACGACCGCACACGAGCGCATTTCCACGGAATCTATAGATTCCCATTCCACATTGGCCTCGTCCCCGTCGGCCGAATCGATTTCCATTACATCTCAGCAAACGCCAAACGTTTATATCAACGGACTTCCCGCTCATTGCTCTGAACAAGAACTCTTCGCTCTCGCTCGTCCGTTTGGAAATATAAAAAGTGTTCGGACATTTACTCGGCATGTGAGCGAGAAACCGACGTTGGTCTTTATGTGTCTGTCTTGACGCCGGCAAAGCTGACTTTCACTTTTTTTTTGTGCTAGGGGCTACGGATTTGTTCTGTTAGTCGATCGTCAAACTACACGTGTTCAGTCGTGGCAGCTCATTGCTCATTAACACATCTCTTTAGATTTGCCGATGTCGAATCTGCTCGAAAGTGTATTCAAGGGCTTCGAAAGCTCCGCAATCTTCATCCTTCGTTCTCCAAGGTAGGCGGCATTCAGATTCAGGTAGTCTTTCTGATGTTCTGTCGTAGCAAATACATCGTATTCCCGGTACAGAATACGCTCAGCATAGCACTGCCCAGCCGACGGACATGGACGAGAGTTCATTCAAGTCACGTATGGATAAACTCAAGGATATTTCCTCGACCAATTTGTACATCGAAGGGTGAGATCCTTTGAATTCGTTGATTGTGCTTGCTCAACACACAGCAGACTCCCATTGTCGATAGACGAGGAGGTGACGTTGCATGTGTAATAGAAGTGTACTTGGATCGATAACACACGGTTCTATAGAGCCTCGCTGCTTTGATGAAGCCTCACAAAATCAAAAGTAGTCGCTTTTTTCCAACGAAACTGAGCAACCCACCCAGAATCATCGCCTTTGTACGGTATGTCTACTCATCTTATGTTTGCATTCTATGCTCAACTATACGTCAAGTCTGGAGACACGTGTTGCAGCTGAGGAAACCATCGAGCGCTTACACGGAAGAATGGTGCGCGGGTGGAATGATCCTGGTTGCAGAGTTTCCGTACGCTTTGCAGATAGTGCGGAACAACGAGAACTCAGGGTTGGTGTTTTGGTCTCTGCTCTGGTAATCTTGGCTCAAAGTGCTTGTGTGTAGCGCACCGAAAGGTCTCAGAAGAGTGGAGACCAATCACCTTCACGACTAACCATTGCACGCGCTGCTCTGCTCAACCTTCGTGGCCAGGAACTTCGAACAAGCATCCGCAATGCCGCTGGACCTGGGCTACAACGCCTCGCCAGCGCGTTACCGGACAATCAGGCCATTCTCAGCCCTGGGCATGATTCTGTGCTGCTTCCTACGTCCCGTTCGTTACCCTCTACCCTGTACCACCCATACAGGAAGTCGCCCTTATTGTCGACGTCAAGTCTTCCGATAAAATCGGAGGTGGACGCTTTACTACAGTCGGTACAGCACATGAGGTTCAAAGATGGGCCATTGGAAAGCAGCACGAGGGACGCATTCATCGATAGCGAATGTTACTTGCCACAGCCGTCACAGTTACAGGCCATCTCCAATGCTGGTTTATTATCTCCCGACTCGCATCCCATTACATTGCCTCGGAGCCATACCCAAGCACACCATGGATTCACACCCGCTGAAGAACTCATTCTCGAAATGCACGCAAAACGGCTCCAGCTGCACGCGGAGCTATCACACTCGCCATCATTATTCGACTCGATATCCTCCTCGAGAAAGTTTGATACCACCACTCGAGGTCTCGATACCCCATCTCATGAACTCTTCCAAGCATCAGCGCTCCCTGGAACGACGACGTTTGACACTCTGCCTACGATTGCCGAAGATGATTTCCACGCGGGCTACCCGCCAAGTAACTTCGCTCGTGACTTTCAAGGAATAGCTGATGCTTGTCCTCCAAACGTACCTATTACGACGAACACCATATTCATGCGCCCACCTAGCCGTGCGATCAGCATTGTCCCCCCACCGCCAGATTATGAAGAGCCTGGAAAGCGACCAAAAGCTCACCAACGTATAGAGAGGACCACACCATCCAAGCAATCTTCTTACCCACCTTCGTTTGATAATCTTCAACCTATCCCATCGAGCGAAATCAAGCCCCATTCATCCTTGCTGCGAGAATCGACACGCCAGAATGATAGAAGCAGTGGCAACGACAGCAACAGCAACGCTAGTACTATCGCCACGTCTGACAAGAATATTGAATTTCAGCATGCCTATATGTATTCGCATGGCGCCGCTCGAAGCTGTCCTGAGGCCAAGGCTTCACAGTTCCGATCTCCGTCCATGTACGCCAAGAAATCCCCCCAAGTCGGTGAATACCATCCGACAGCAAAGGAAGGAGCTAAATCGCCTACCATCGTGTCTCCTGCGCTTACCTATTCATCCCGTACCCCGTCGACGTTGAGTCCAGCGACTCCGTTCTTTGGCTCATTTACGGGGTGTCAAGACGCCTTCGAAGCGATGGCAATGGAAGGTGGCGAAGACTTGACGGAGAGAAAACTGAAAGCTAGAGTAGCCAACAGATGAGATTAGTTGCATTTTAGCACTTGCATTGCGTCAGCTGTCATGATTTCTGTTTGTAGCAGCCATCGCGTTTGGTCACGGCACATATTCACTAGCCTATGTAATAGCTACCTCGTATAACCCACAATAGTCCGTTCTTGTAGCCCTACCCTCCGAGTCATTGCCAGTGCAGCATCCCCTTCCGAGACTGAAGAACGATCATCCATAGTTTAACTCTCAGTCATTGTTAAATTAGTTACAGGAAATACCACGTCATAACCGCCTTTTGTACCTTCCCGTATCATCCTTCAGGAGTCGGGACCACAATCCTGCTTGATCATTTCGTCGTGGACGAGCGACAAGAGAACGAGAAACCTCCGAGTCATTGACTCATTGGGGATATGTGTGCACACGTGCTCGAAAAGCGTGAAGAAAACCTTGTTCTTGTAAGAAACCCGTATGGGTTGTAATAACCGTTGACTTCTTAGTTCTTCTCTACAGCGTACGAAGTAGCTACAATAGGGGAATTCACAGCTGATTTGGATTTCGATTTGGAGTCGATTTGGACGTCAATTTGGATGTCGATTTGGACATGTAGAAATCCAAATCCGTTTTGCAAAATCCAAAGCGGATTTCGCTTGGGTCTACCGGCATCTCTCGGCTGCCTCATCTGAGTTTAAACATGTCTTAGCATCGCGTCGTTTGCCCTTGCTCAACATCCTCGGCCGATCATTTCTCGCGTCCACTATGGCCAGGTCGACCCCTCATACGCCGAAAAAAGCCACGGAGGTAGTGCCTGCTAGGAAGCACGGATCCAAGAAGACTCCCCAGTCTGACTCCCAGCGCCGTGACAAGGAAAACACTGAGGCTGGTGATAACGAACCCGGATCGAAAGGCCGAGTCCTTGTCTCGTAAGTTCTCAATATTGTGATTGATTTTCTAATAAATATGGTGCAGATGGGCGAGACAGGATAATTTCCATCTCACGGACAGCCTCCTGACGCTTATCGAAGACTCCATCACCTGGAAAGGTGCCCTTGGATTCGAGAAAGGTTCAGTCGTTGATCCAACACCCACCGGCAAGGGCAAAAGCATAATCCAACACTGTGCTGATATTGCAACAGCTCTCTTCATCTCTGACAAGGATGATTCGAAGTGGACCATGACCGACATCAAGTTATTGAAGAGTGTTGTCAAGAACTGCATCGGGACGTGCGTACCTTCTCTTTGTTATCTTGTTTCTCACCCTTTGTTGCTGTATTTACTTAGGTTGAAGTCTACTTACCTTGAGTTTCGCAATCAGCTCGGCGAGACTGGTCATGGCCTGGTTGTCAGTGGTCGTGAAGATGAACTCGTTGGTGGAAGTGAGATTGCGAACATTTATGGTGTGTTTTGTTTCAACATGGTGATCCATTTTTAAGAGTGGCACAGAGTCAATCCAGGCGAAGTTCCCATGGTACATTTGCATGCATGCATTGATGGGGACTAGCCCCATTGCCAGTCGCAAAGCCATCTCAAACAGTGTAACCATGCTTGATTTGACAGCATTGGACAGAGAAGGTGTGGAAGAAGCCTTTGAGGTGCGTACTAGGAGTGCATAACATAAAAAATTTCAATGGAGTTGATGATTTCAGACTGGTTGCCACTCTCCAACCCCAATGGTGGATGATGATGCACCATGAGGGAGCTCTGTTCCACCACCATCACTTGATTGGGACTTGACGGATGATGATAATGGAGAGGCTGTCTTGTCATTGAAGATGGTGAAGTTGAATGTTTCTGTTAAACAGCCAGCTGATGCTCCTGCCGCTCTGCCTTCTGCAAAAAAGCGAAAGAGTCCACAGGAATTGGTAAAGGATGTGGCGGATGCGGAGCGCCAGGCTTGTCTTGTAATGAATGAGACTAATACGAAGGAGCGCACGGCAAGGGAACAGATTAAGCGGGAGTCTGCTTACAAGACTGCGGTGACTGTAGAGCAGATGCGGATTCATGCACAGCGAAAGGAAGCTGATGCACAACGTGCTCATGAGCGTCTCATGATTGAGCAGCAGCTTGAGCTTGAGCGAATTCGTACAGGATACCTTGGTCCTCCTCGAGGACTTATTGATCCTCAGCTTCGATCTTAAGTATTAAGTACCCTTTTGAATATATTCCTACTAGTTTCAAAGCAATTCCCTTTCTACCTATTGGCCATGCAGATGTTGGAATAAACTTAACTTCAACTCTTCACATTTTATTCTACCTTCCAACAGTTCAATATCCCTTCCTTCATTCCGAACCTTCTCTTCTTCTGCAGCTAGTTGCTCCCTTAGTTCCTGTAGTTCAGCATTACATACTGATTCTTCAGCCAAGATTTCCAAGCCCTTCTGAAAGAAAGAATCCCTTGAGATATTGATATCCTTTTGATGGCCAAGGATGAAAGAGTGTAGGTGTATACAAGTAATGATCCATAGGCAGGCATATTGAATTTGGTCTTCATGGTCAATGTGAATACAAAGCCCATGCAAGGATTGCCATGTGCCTTTGAGGTACTCCATGGCATGTTCAGAACGAATGCAAACCTTAGAGACATAGTAGTTATATGTCGCATTTTCTTCAATGTCTTTCTCAGTGTCACGATCTGTTCCATCAACCAACTCCTAACTCCAATGTCCTACTCCAATACTTACTCCGACGATTTGTCACACTCCATCACACTCCGATGCCCATCACTCTGCTACTCCATCACACCCGTCACACTCTGATGTTCTGATGCTCCGTCACTTTCCGTCACTCCATCCTCTGCGTCTTCATTATAGTTTACTCTACATTTCGTTCTCATCATGTAAAAACCTCTGTTCCTAGTACCTCCAACCCTGCATGTACATTCTCCATCTCCATTCTCCACTTTATGTACCTTGTACATTCTCCATTGACCCTTGTCCATTCTCTGACTCCAACCCTTCTGACCCCAGACCTATTTCACATAGTTATGTCCTCCGACCTCCATATATAAGTCCGAGCTTTGTTGTAGATACATTAGCTTGAATATCAACTTAGACTTCCCCTGGCACTCCTCTCTCGTCTCGCTCCGCTTCAAGTTCACCCTTCAACCCACTCCGTCCTCTTCGTCCTCTGAAATCCAGGACCCCCAACAAGGACAGTAAGGGCACAGCGCTCCATTCCGAGTCACTGAAGCCAAAGTCCTGAACCCCTTGCGCAACTTCGGAGTCAAATCTGGAGTTGACCAGAGTTGTCACTGGAATTCTGACATAGCCTTAACATCAGGCCTAGCATAAACTTGTCAATTCTAAATATTGCTTCCAAGAGAGAGCCTACTTTTTATATGGAGCCTGACACCAAGAGTGAAGAGGATATGTAGTGTCAGCAAGGATCCATTCTCCATCTTCAAGAAGGACATTGTGCTCCTGATAAATATGTGTTTCCATGAAAGCAGTTGAATCATGTTGACTCCCAGACAAGCCCACAGAATAATCAATGATTTGTAAGTCAGGTGTTGAGACAACCTAGAGCAAAGAAAACATTCAAAATATGTCAAATATGTGAATTAGGCTACAAAATACCTGAACATTGAGAGAATAATTTGACTTCCGATCATAGAAGCTGTTTTCAAAATATCTAGGGTGAGCAAAGAGTGGCACAAGGGTCCCATCACACCATGCAGGACAGGAGTTGTCTTCTATCCACTGCTTTGCTTCCTCTTTCTCAGCTCCTGATGGCCAATAAAGTGCAGCATGTCGAAACTCCTCGTGACAAACTGCCTTTATGATGCAGTTGGTGACAATGCAAACAGTCCCATAGCCTATACCTGCCCAGAGTGCAATCATAGTGGTACTGCATCCACTTCTATAATGGCCAAAGCGATATAAAGCAATTGCAAGCTGTGCATCAACAGGCATTTGGGATAGGTTGGATTCATTCTGAAACACTGGATCAGCATGCAAGGCTGCAAGCAGGATATCAAAACAATCTGGTGTCATTCAAACATGGGCTCAAAATATATTTGGTCGTTCAAGTTTCTAGCTGGTGAGAAGAAGTTTCAAGTTTTCACCACTCTTGTTGATTGGCTGTTTTGCTATAAGATATCTGTGGGAATAGAGAGCACTCATCATAGAAAGCATAGTGTCACTAGTGGGCACTAGATAATTTTCCACATCTGATTCAGACTTGAAAGAGCTGCTACCAGATGGGAGTCTGAGCTAGATGAAGTCAGGACATCAAGAGATGCCTGGCTTTCAGCAATAATTGATGCCAGGTAGGCATCCAGAACAGCATCTGCAGTTTGTGTGTGCTCGGTCCACCGGGGCATAGTGGAAATGTTGTTGTTTGATTAGTATTTACAATGGGCTGACTATGGAACAGAAGTTAAAGCTCCAACATGACTAAGCAAAATTGAGAATTGAAATTGAGCCCAAATCAAAGTGAAAGTGGGGGTTGTCACAGTTGAAAGTGGATTTCGCTCTTTGCCAGAGAAAAACTTGTGTCCAAATCAATGTCCAAATCAACATCCAAATCAGCTGTGAATTCCCCTATTGAATAGCCAACTTTCTTCGATTTGCTGACATCCCATGATGGTCTCCAAGCAGCCATCATGATTTCAATTGTTGTTCCATTTAGTATATTCTTGGTACAGATAGACATAAAATGATCATAGACTATCTAGATACTCACATTCGAAGGAAAATGCTTCATCTTCAACATTTTGTTTCGACATGACATGGTCTGATAAAGTAATCTTCAGCAACATATATTTGACACTGTTTGGGAATAACCACCAGGGCTTGCCATGATTGAATATCCCACATGATGTATGCTGTACCATAGTTTTTACAAGAAGAACTGAGAAGTAAACGGTGACTACTACAACCCTACGGGTTCTTTTACAGAAGGCTCACACCCCCACTACTCTGGAAGATATCCCGCTTGCCCAGCCACATCAAGTGATGAATTCATCCCCAGATGATTGTGTAAAAGAACCTGTAGGGTTGTAGTAGTCTCAGGCTAATCTCCAACACCTTCATGTGTATCCAACACAGAAGCATCACGAGCAGGCAGAGTCTGGAGGTCTTTGCAGGGTAGCACTAGTAGGGGATGGAACGAGGACTGTGTTTCAAGGCTTTCTTGCCTCATTAAGCCAGATTGCATTGTTCGCTGGTACATCTCTGGTGTGCTACATAGATGCAACTTGTGAAAGGATGCAAGGACTTCTACTTGTAATGCTTTGCAGGACAATGTTGCTCAGGCTTCATGCATTGCATTTCTGCTCATTCCGGTGGTTCCCAGCCCAGTCATGACCAACCCATTGTGAATCCCCCTTCTAAGAGTCACTCCTTTCATCCAATTGTTTCCTCGTTCAGATAGTGAATGTTCTTGTGCCCAGTGGCCTTATGTATTCCTGCGTTGACAGTGATTGCTCTTTATACCTGATAGGTGATCACCCGTTGCTAATCTCTCATGCAGGTCACTTCATCTTCGTCTTGTTTGCCCCCTGGATTTCTGTCCAAGGTTCATATCCTTTGCAATATGCGAAACAGTTTCTCTGACCCAAGTTTGTCCACATTCTCACTTGAGAGATGGAGAATAAGATATTCAACTGTTTGGTCGACTGTTCACAATGCTGCAAGAAATTATGGGTGTCAAAGTGTACTTTTATTTGGCATGCATATTTGAGGGTAGCGTGCACACTTGAGGGGAAAGCACACAATTTGAGAGAACACTTCAGTAAATTTACAATGTTCTTTTTTATGGCTTTTGTACTTTTTACTCATAGATGAAGGTACTTGAACATGGCTAAGCAGTGGACTTTCATAGCTGTGCTTGGTGTTGTTGTGGTAGTGGGCTCATCCGTGGACCTTGCCCCTGTGGTTCATCAACATGCTCATGTGCCCGACGTCCTGTGTCTGTGGCCACAACAGCACCCAGAAGGCTGACAAAAAGGACACTGGCACATCAATGAATCCACAGGATGGACTATCTCATGCATCTCAGGTGGAGTGCATGAGGATGGGCAGTGTTGGTGAACGGGTCGACACAGAGGCATTAGGGATGGTACCAGCTGAATAGAGGGTGCAGAGCACCAAGAGCATTGAGGTGAGAGGGGTAGAAACATCAAGCAAAGACAGTGAGGATATGGAAAGAGTACACAAATGATGCAACATACCAGCCGAGCCAGGAGGTGGTACTCAGGTCAACAGAAATGGCCACATCACACTTGAATGTGCATCCCCAAACGATGGTATTGAGGGGGAGTCGATCGAGCTGGGTCAAGTCAGATTGAAGGAAAGGGAGCAAGCAAGCATGATTGTGTGCAAGCTACCAGCAACAGATGAAGATAACTGTCAGCGCACCCCAGACGACCTATCAGAGGACTCACTAAGTATACTAGACCTACCTGAACCACCCAATGATGCTGTGAATCGATGGAGCCTACCCCAGAGCACTCAACTCATAGGGAGTGGAAAGGGTTAGCGAGCTGCAATGCCACACCTGCCACAGCGAAGACAAATGCACCAGGAGCATTGAGCTGTGATGAAGCACCAGGGACAGGTCAAGGACGCTGTCAAACATGTCAGAATCAACCATCAATGATCACAACGAATGGACAAAGACTACTCACAAAGAACTGCTCTAGTTGAATGGAGTGGGACAGTCCTTGAATCAGCAATGCTGACAGCTGTCCAGGGCAATGAGGACACCAGGACACAACTTAAGGTAGGGAAAGAGTCAGCACACAATTGTGCATGGCTAGGATGAGCACATAAGGACTCACCAGAGATGGCTCCAAATGAACAGAGTGTGGATGACATGCCTAGGCCAGGGGTGATGATGACCCCGAGAAACTGACCTAAAACAACAAAGAATGCATCAGTACTTGATCGTGTATGGGTGTAACACACAGATGAAGATGACTCAATCAAGAATACTCAGGGTGGCAGCGCAAGTGAGTTTGGGTCCATGTGCAGACTATCCTGTGCATGGACTCAAGCTCATTTGCTCGTCATAGGATGCAAGTGGGGTACAGATAATCCAGGAAGTTCACAAGACTTCACTGTCATGTGTTTCCACGTGACCTTGTTGATTATGCACCCTTGTCTCGCACACCCACCCACACATCCCACCTGGGCTAGTACCTCGACCTGGTACATTCGTTTTGTCGATGCACTTGATTCTGATGTTTCTAGGGAGATCCTGGTCTGTAATAGACATCTACTCTGTTGGTCTTGTGGTTCAGATCAACTCCATCATCAACCTTTGCCTCCTGCACCCAGATCTGTCCTCCTCAACCTTCAAGTTGGTTTGACACGCTCATTTCATCAAAATTGTCGCTCCTGCAGCCTGTGGGACACCCATAGAACCTGTGGTA
Organism: Royoungia palumana; assembly: GCA_038089855.1. NCBI lineage: Eukaryota > Fungi > Basidiomycota > Agaricomycetes > Boletales > Boletaceae > Royoungia > Royoungia palumana. The sequence goes on from JBBPLQ010000217.1 coordinate 35,942, forward strand.
ATCATCTAGAGTGATGGTTTTGCTGCCTGGGTCGTATGGCTCATTGTAGTGTCTCTTAGGTGTGTACTCTGGATATGGTTGCTCTGACCATTCATCCATCCATTCTGACATGTCTGGCAGTTTCATTGGCACTTCCCAGTTGTCCTCAATGTGGAACTGTCGGATCGACATGTCCGCTTCATCTCCCAGATCATCCATTGTGACTCGAGCTCATATTGTTGGTAAGTCCACCTCACTTGCTGTACCCATTCATGATCAAGTATTGATTCGTTCTCTGGCTTCTTAGTCAGTTTCGAGGGTCTTCATCACCCTGGTGCATTGTCCATACTGCTGTCTCATCAACTGTCTCACTCCATTTGTATGAAGCTACCTCTGGTGAGTTGTTGGAATCGATGGGTGCATGATATAATAATCACGCGCACACACAAGTGAATACAAGCCTCCTAGAGGCCATTCAATTAGACATCCCCTAAAGACTGCATTGATTACAAGATCAATAGAGTATAGTAGTATATAGGACAGGCCATTGGCTAGGGGAAACTAACAACTTGACTCCTTGTCGACCCCCATCTCTCTTGCGTGATACGTCTGAGTGCACTACAACCTCTCGCTACATATATTCTCCCACAGTGGTTATGAGCCCCGGCTCATGCCTGTAACCGCTCAGACATATAACCTCATATCATTATCACACCATGTCCAGTACCAGCGGACAACCATCACAACAGCAACAGTTACAGCCACCACCACCGCCTCAAGGGGGAGCACCCCCTTTACCTACTGTGGGACCCAGCTCGCACGGTGCTAGCAACGCCCCCGCACCAGCACCCACTGGCATGACAAATGTGCCTACTAAAAGGGGTAACAATGGTGACTCATCATTCCCAAAAATAGACAAACTGTTGGACGGCAACTGGATGGCTTGGAGCACAAGGATCTCAATCGTATTGGAGGATAAGAATGCCCTGGACATTGTTCTAGGACATGAAGAGAAACCTCAAGACCCTGATGCTGCAGAAGATTGGGTGGAGAGAGATCATGTCGGACAACAACTCATTGCAACCGTGATCAAAGATAACCAAATCATGTACATTCGCAACTGCGCTACCTCCGCAGACATGTGGGAGGCACTCCGCACCATACACGAACCCCGCGGCCAACAGACTATGTTGGTGCACACGCGGGCCCTCTACTCCAAACAGGCAGACGAAGACATCGACATTGCGGTCCATTGTGCCGAAATGAAAGACTTACGCGAGTGGCTTACCGCTTGTGGAAGTTTCATTGAGGAAGAAAAATTCAAAGCCATATTAGTCTATTCACTCCCACCTAGCTGGGAGGCTTGGGCTACATCGTATCTAGGCTACCAAGGAGGGAAACAAGGGAA